>PVKC010003728.1:0-37991 GCA_004027635.1 Crocidura indochinensis
AATACAATGGAGTGGTGGTGGTGGTGGTGGTGGTGGTGGTGGTGGTGGTGGTGGTGGTGGTGGTGGTGGTGGTAGTTGCTGTAGCCCTTAGAGACCATGGTCATCACCTAATCATGCTTGGGATCACCTGATGTTAGTGACCAACCTATGGACTTAGACATAGAAAGCATGCACTCACTTACTTGAGCCACATTCCATGCCCTCAATTTTGATTATTTCTGTACTTCATTGTATACTTCAAAGTCAAGAATCTGATGCATCTGTGTTTTTTCTCTTAGGTTACTTTGCTATTGAAGGAATATTCTACAATTCTAAGTTTTATGATTTTGTATCCTATTTCTGTGAAAAACGGTTTGGGTGTTTTGATAAGGTTTGCATGTTTATTACTTGATGAATTAAGCATTTTAATATTTCTATCCCATAGCACAGAACATTTTTCATTTTGTTAAATTATCAATATTTTAACAATATATTTTACCTATCAGCATCCTGATCTTTTACCTTTTCGTTAAACTTCTTTCAAGGCATTGAATATTTTCTGGCATGAGAATGGATACCCTGATGCACTCTGCTATGAGAATGGTATGCTATTTCTCATATCCTGATTGAAAGGAATAGGCTTTTTTTTTTACCATTATCTGTTGTGTTTACATGTTCTTATTATGTTGTGATGTCTTTTATAATCATTTGTTATGGTTTTTATCAAATGAGAAACAAATGTTGAACTTTGTAAATCCTATTTCTTGCATGCTTGAAAACGATGTCTTTTATTCTTTTGTTGATGTGATACATCAAGCTTGATTTTTTTTATTGAAGCATCCTTACTTTTTTTGGAATAAATCCCCATTTAATTGTAGAGTATGGTTCCTTGTAAATTATTTGGTTTCATGGATTTTTGTATCTGATTTAATTGGAGATATTGGCTTATAGTTTTATTTTGTGCAAGATCTTATTCGTCAGTTTCAGAATCAGTAATTTTAGTTATCCAATATATATTTGGATGTTTGCATTCTATTAATTCTTTGGAAGATGAGTTGGGAAAAGTTCAACTATTATTAAATAAGTCTATTTCCTTCTCCCTTTTTATTCCTCATTAGGAATACCCATAATCCTTTTCTCAGGGGGTAAAGAGGGCTCTAGCAGTATTCAGAGACTACTGTGCTCAGGGATCACTCTGGGCATGCCTCAGTTAAACATATGTGGGGCCAATGATTGAACCTGCATACCTGTATAAGCTGCATGCAAGGCAAATAAATGCATTTCACATTGAACTACCTATTGCATTAAGCTTTGCACTCGGGTCCCTTATAATCCTATGCTGCCTTTCCTAATGGAGTTGAATTGCACTTATAGGATTTTACTTTTTAAATATTGTACTTCTTTCTTCCACTTGGATTATTTCTAGGTTTTTATACTTAAAATCACAGATTCATTCTTCCATTAGGTCTATTCTATTCCAACAATAAAGACGGTGGCACTCTTAATCCGGCCAGTTGGGTTATTTACATGCTATTGGGGTCTTATGTGAAGGCTCAATTGAGGATCACTGAATTTAACTTTAATCCAAAATCAATTTACATTTATGAATTGTATCAATTATTTTCTTTTCTCTATTTCTTTTCAATTTTAAGTTACCATAGTTTACAAACTGTTATTAGATTTTTCATACATGAAATACTCTATCACTACACTACCTGAGTGCCCACTTTCCTCCTCCATGATTCCATTGTTCCTCCTCTGCCCCATTTCCTGAGGTAAGCTTGCTACTAAAGACTAGTTTTCAGTTTCTGTTGCCTTTGGACATCTGTTATTCCCCTATAATGATTCTTTATATCCCAAAAAATGAGAAATCATTTTGTGTCTGTCCCTTATGTTTTTTTTTTCTTTTCTTTTTGACCATATTGGCTTACATATCTTTCACAGTAGAATTTTAGGTACATATTAACATTGAATCAGGGGAATTCCCATCACCAAATTTGTCCTCCCTCCACCCCAATTCCCTTCCTGCAACCCAAATTCCCCACCATCAACCCCCAGGCTGCTAGAGTAAGTGGTCCCCTCTGTGTCTAGCTTACTACTCGTAATCATATATTTGTTCTTTTTCCAACTTCTCTCCTATCACTTTGATATTATATTCTGAGCTGAATTTTATTTCTGAGCTTCTGCATAAAATTTTGAATTTTCTATCCAGGAGGAGTTTTTTTATTTTATACCTTAGAGTTAGTTATTGGACCTTTGTCATTCGCTCCTTGTGATGTTTCAGATTTCACCTTGTGAAATCTCAAGTTGGTTGGTTTTATTTTCCTATCTGCATGTTCTGTCATTCTGAATTATCCACAGCTTATAAAAAGAGCAACTATGAATCAAAAAATATATATTTTTAGTTTATTTCTGCTTTTGGTCTGTTTTGAGGCCACACCCACCAATACTTAATAGAATGCTTGGCTTTGTGCTCAGGGATCATTCTTGGTAGACTCAGGGGAACTAAAGGAATGCCGGAGACCCATATGTGGATTGGTCACATGCAAAGCAAGTGCCCTAACCTCTGTCCTCTCGTCAGCCCAGAAACATAATTTTTTAATCTTGTATTTTATTTTTTTTCAGTAGATGCTAATTAATTTTATTATTTACTGCTGATTCTCTTTGGTGCCTCAGGGTTTATTCATTTATCAACTGCATGGGTGGGAGCAGCCAGTTTCTTCCATGGATGTGCTAAAATAAGGCTCTTCTGCATCACCCTGTTGTTACTGCTCCTCTTTGGAATCTGGATCTGAAACTATCCAGAAAATTCTTTGTGGTTATTAGCATGGCACTGTAGGTTTGGGACAGTACAGTCCATCCTTTATTATTATTACTGATGTCATCCTAGCCACTGAATGCATCTCAGCTCTTTCCTTTTTAGTTTCTTCACTTGGGTCAAAAGTATGTATCTCTGTATGGTCACTACTCTCACCTTCACATGCTTTGGTTAGGTTGGCAGTTCTGGTACTTTTTCTTTCATTTAATTCCTTATATTTTCCTCTGATCTTTGTTACTTTCTTTACTAAGATTTGTTCCTACTCTGTGCTTTCTCTATTCATTTGGTGGCGGGCAGTGTGGCCAGACCTGCCAATGCTATACTCTAACTTCATGTATATTTTTTGTGTAACTACTGATTTTTTTCTCTCATGGTTATAGTAAGACTAATTTAAATATCTTAAAATTGCAATATAATTATTTTAAATTTATAAAGTCAGATGTATTTCTAAAGTTTGCACATTTACTTTTCCTTCTCACATTTTGATACTTGCTAGTTTTCATGTTTTTATATCATGAAACTAATGTATGCCAACTCTAGTTTTTTTAATTATGACTATCTTTACATTTTGGCTGACATTAAGACTGCTTTATTATGAACACACACTACTATATTAAAATAGGAACTATGACCATTTTTCCATTTTTAGTGCTTTTATTTTAAATAATATCCTATTTTCAATCAAGGTATCAATCTTAATCAAGTCATACTTCAATCTTTTTTGTTTCCTATGCTTCTTTATATCTCAAATATGAGTGAGATCATTCTCTATCTGTCCTACTTCTGACTTGTTTCTCTTAGCAAAACAGTAACAAGTTGTATGATTTCATCTTTTCTTATAATCAAATAATAACCCATTTTTATATGTAACAAACATTTTTAAGAAAGTCATCTTGAACACTTTCTAGATTTTGACTACTATAAATAGTGCAGCCATGAGCACAGGAATACAAATCTTTTCAAAATGGTATATATAGACTCTTCGGTAAATAACAGGAAGTATAATGTTGAATCTCTTTAGGAACACTATAGACCCTTCCCAAAAGATTAAAAATTGAACTTCCATATAACTCAGAAATTCTATTTGCTTTCTTATATAGATTTTATCATATCAGATCTTACATTTTAAGTCTTCAATTTGTTTAGAATTAATTTCTGTATATGTCGGTGATCTAGTTTTATTCTTTTGCAAGTGACTTGTTTTACAAACATTTAATTTGAAGAGATTTTCTTAGCTCCATTGTCATATGTATATTTTCAATATAATTTATCTTTAGATCTTATCAACTCCACCGATCCAGTTCTATTTTTAATCAAAAACATGCTGCTTAGATTGTCATTTTATAGCATAGTTTGAAGTCAGAAAAGTGATACTTGTATCTTTTCTTTTCTCTTGATTCTTTTATTAGATTTTTGTTTCTTGTTATTTGTGCCATGCCCAGCAGCGCTCAGGGGTTACTAGTGGCTATGCGCTCAGAAATCACTCTTGGCAGGCACGGGAGACCATCTGGGATGCTGGGATTCAAATCACTGTCTGTCCTGGATCAGCTGCATGCAAGGCAAATGCCCTATTGCTGTGTTAAGTCTCCAGCCCCTGTTTCTTAGGTATTTTTTCTAATGACAGTACTTCAGTGTTTTTGTCATCCTTTGTCTATCTTAAGCAATATTTTTTCATGCGTTATGTAAAAATGGTCATTTAAAATGTTGATTTTTCCAATTTATCTATAAGGTGTACCTCTCTAATCTTTTCAATTTACTCAATAATATCCTATAGCTTTCAGTGCATAGGTCCTTCACTTGCATTCCTATATATATTCATATTCTCTTTGATGCAATTATAAATGGCAATATTTCCTTTTTTCCTTTTTGCTGTTGTTTTTAAACATATTCCTCTTCCTATTTTTCTTCAGGTTTCATGCCAGTTCTCAAGGGTTACTTCCTGTCTTGTTTGGTGGTTGGGACTGTTCACAAACTGTGCTTCAATGACTACATGGAATCAAAGAGAGACCTGTCATATATATATATATATATATATATATATATATATATATATATATATATTTATATATGATTTTATTCTCCTACATCCATGTTTTTTTTTCCAAAAGCACAGAAGCACACTGAATCTTGTAACATGCTACTTCACATATCTTGAGATGTTCACGCTTTGTTCATTTTGTTGATAGATTTATTTAGGAAGGAACATCCTTGTGCCCTTAAGATAAATTCCATTTGACTTTTTATGATCTCTTAAATGCATAACTTGACTTGCCAACGTTTTGGAAGATTTCACTCTGTATTCATCAGGAATATAGATTATTTGATAATTTTTCTTGGAGC
This sequence comes from Crocidura indochinensis, assembly GCA_004027635.1. Classification (NCBI taxonomy): domain Eukaryota; kingdom Metazoa; phylum Chordata; class Mammalia; order Eulipotyphla; family Soricidae; genus Crocidura; species Crocidura indochinensis. The sequence continues at coordinate 5,138 of PVKC010003728.1, forward strand.
ATCTTTACCTAGATTTTTGAAAACAGATTAATACTGTTTTTGAGGGAATATGAACATCTCAGTTCCTTACATTTTAGAAAAGTTCTAAGGATAGGTTATTAGAAATTGCTGTGGCATCAGGGATTATACAGTCAGTTTTCATAGTCAAAGGAGCAGAGTTGTCAAATTTATTTTTGGCATATGTAGTATACATAAGACATTAAGCCATGGCCTTATTATGCTTACAAGTCAGAAATATAGTTACTATTCCCCTTTTAAAATCCAGCCTGCTATTCTATAGCTTTTATATATTAATAAGTTTTATATAAATATATAAATTATATATTAATAACAGTTCTACCTTGTTGCTATATTTTGGTCAGTTTATTTTCTATTTAGCAATTAAAAATTACTATGATTTCTAATACATTCCATTTAACCTTTACATTCAGTAGTTAATGCACAATACAGATACAGTTCATTTCCTACTTCTAATTTCTCCTTAGCAAGGTATTATGTACTTTCATTTTCTGTGTAACATTCTTTTTATTTCAGCTCAAAATCCTTTCACTATAAGCTACTACAGCAATGGGAAGCTCTTTCAACTTTTAAGGGAGATTTTATATATTCTTTATATTTAAAGATACATTTTAGGATGAATTATTTTTGCTTTACATTTTTTATCTTTCAGCATGTTGAATATGATTTCCCTCCTTTTTGGCCTAGAATTTCTGCTGAGAAATCCAGATAATCCTATGGGGGTTTCTTTATTGACGACATTCTTTCTCAATCTTAGATTCTTTAGCATTAATTTTTGACAATGTCAAAAAACAATGTCATTACTGTGTATCTTGAAGAAGGTCTCTGTACTGAGATAAAGAGCTGTTCTATTAGTTTCTTGGATTTGTGTGTCCAATTATTTTCTCAGGTTTGGGCATTTTCAGCTATAATTTCTTTAAACTCTTCTCACTTCCATCCATCTTCCCTTGGAAAAGCAATTATTCTTATATTTGCTTTTTTTGATTACAGTTGATAGTTCTAAGTTTTCTTTGCTTAAAAATTATTAGTTCTCAAAAAATTATTAGTTCTCTACTTTTCTAATTGAACCATTCCTAGACTACATCAAAGTTACTATTTATTCCTCCATCTCACCTATTCTAATTCCTAGTGCCTTCTTCATCTTGTTCAGTGAATATTACATTCTACAATATGGTTTCTCTTTAAAATTTAATACCTTGTATAAAAAAGTAATTGCGGGGCCCGGGAGATAGCATGGAGGTAAGGCGTTTGCCTTTCATGCAAAAGGTCATCGGTTCGAATCCCGGTACCCCATATGACCCCCCGTGCCTGCCAGGAGCAATTTCTGAGCATGGAGCCAGGAGTAACCTCTGAGCACTGCCGAGTGTGACCCAAAAAAAAAAACCAAAAAAAAAAAAAAAAAAACACCAAAAAAGTAATTGCAAAAACTTTTTTTTATAAATTTTATAAAAAAATTGTGTTCATTAATTTTATTTCTGAATTTATTGGAGTTTTCTTATAGTTTGTTGAACTTCTTTACACTATTTTAAACTTCTTTTCAGAGAACAATATTCCATATATTTGTGTTTTTAAAAAGTTACATTTTGTGATTCCTTGATTTCATGGTTTGTGAAAGCCCAGGTGTCTACCATCAAACGTTTTCCTTAGGGCCCGCAAGATAGCATGGAAGGTAAGGCGTTTGCCTTTCATGCAAAAGGTCATCGGTTCGAATCCCGGTGCCCCATATGGTCCCCCGTGCCTGCCAGGAGCAATTTCTGAGCATGGAGCCAGGAGCAACCCCAGAGCAGTGCCGGGTGTGACCCAAAAACCAAAAAAAAAGAAGTTTTCCTTAGTGAAGGATGTGTTTACTTGCATTGTTAAAAATCGATAGGTTGGCAACTAGAAATCCTTATATCGCAGAAGGTAGTTACAGCTCTGGTTTTATATTTTAACTACCGGAATTGGCTTACTAGCACTCATGAATGCACACAAAGCTGAAAGTCAAATGGAGGAAAAGTTTAGATTAAGCACCTGAAACTTTAGGAGTACAGATAGGGGCATCCTTGATGGACTCCCATAAAGTCCATGAGTGGATCACTCTCAAGGCAAGAAACCAATTTCTTCAATGTATCAGGATTCTTATCTGCCTTCCCTTCTTTTCCTTTCAACAGGAAGAAGATTCCTTTCGTGAAACTGAAAACAAATACGTCAATCCCAAAAGCAACTGAAAAGCTTTACTTACCATTTACTCTATCCTTATCAGGCAGAGAACTACCTACTGTTTTCTATAAAAGCCTAGTACATTTCTATGCTACCCTAGATAGGGCTAAGGGATGGTCATTTCTTCTCTTCTGTCTCCAAATTTGCCTCTGTTAGACTTGTTGGAAAGCTAAGATATAAAACTCCCTGGTTGTAGTAGTACAACTAGTACTCAATCTCCAGGTCTCTTTATATCAATCAGAGCAAATACGAAACCTGCATCGTTTTGAGATCCCATGCACCCACTTTCAGATGCCAAGAAGGTAGAAACCCCCTGTTGTTTTACTTTAAAATCCAGAAAACATCTGTTTAGTTATAGATGTCCAATAGGTTGTAAAGAAAAAGGGGAAGAAGGAAAAATAGCCTGTCATGTTCACTGGTGGGACTTTAGAAAAATAGTGTCTGGGTTTCTTGATGTAGCTGCTGTTTCAGCTTTTAAACATTTATAAAAAATAAATGACTTCAATAAAAGCTAAATGACTTCATTCCATTTTTGTTTTGTTTTCTTATGTTCTGGGGCCACACCTGGCAGTGCTCAGTGTTAGTTTTGGCTCCATAGTCAGGAATTACTCCTGGTGGTGCTTGGAGGCCTATATGGGATGCTGAGGATCAGACCCGGGTCAATCACATGTAAGACATGTGCCCTACCTGTTGTACTATTCCTACAGTCCCATCCATCTCATTTTGAAATATATAGATAAAAAGAACTGGAACAAGAACTCAAGGAGATTTTTGCTTTATTTCTAGGTCAATGCCTAGCAGTGTTCAGTGCTTGCTCTTGGCTGCACTCAGGGGACAATATGTGGTGCAAAGAATCAAAGGCAAGCCTTACCCCCGGGTACTATCTGGCCCCTCAAAGAAATGTTTTAAGAATCTATATTCTCTCCACATCATTAATCATCAGGGAGATGCAAGTCAAAACAACAGTGAGGTACCATCTCACACCACAGAGGCTGATACATATCACACTGGACAAGAACAATCAGTGCTGGAAGGGATGTGGGGAGAAAGAAATTCTAATTTTCTGTTAGTGGGAATGGTGTCTAATCCAGCCTTTCTCAAAAACAATATGGAGATTACTCAAATATGGAAATTGAGTCTCAGATGATCCAAATAAAGCACTCTTAGGGATAAACTCTAGGAACACAAAAACAAAATGAATATAGGTATGCCTTCTGCATACCTATATTCATTAAAGCGCTATTTACAACAGCCAGAATCTGGAAACAGTCCAGATGCTCTTCACTAGATGAATAACTAAAGAAACTGTGGTACATATACACAACGGACCATTGTGTATATATGCACTGTATGCAGCAGTCAGAAAAATGAAGTCATGAAATTTTCCTACATATGGATGGATATGGAAACTATTATGCTGAGTGAAATAAGTCAAAGGCAGAGATAAAGACACAGAATAGTCTCACTCATATATGGGATTTAAGAAAAATAAGACATATTGTAATAATACCCAGAGACAATAGAGATCAGGGCTGAAAGGACTGGCTCACGATATGAAGCTTACCACAAAGAGCAGTGAGTGCAGTTAGAGAAATAACTACACTACAATTATCATGACAATGGTAATGAGTGAGAGAAGTAGAATGCCTATCTTGCATACAGGCAGAGGGTGGAGAAAGAGGGGGGACATTGGTGGTAGGAAGGTTGCACTGGTGAAGGGGGTATTATTTTTATGACTGAAATCCAACTACAAACATGTTTGTAATCATGATGCTTAAATAAAGATATTATTTTAAAAAATATAGTCTATGTTCTGGGAGGCAGTATTATTAATAATAGCTAAGAGAAAAAAACAGCACAATGTCAGCAGATAAATGGATAGACAATATAATGGATATTATCTATTAAAAATGGAACTTCTAATATGTGCCACAATAATACTGAGCCCTGAAGAACATTATGCAAAGTGAAATAAGTTAGTTGCAGAAGGACAAATACTATACAAGTATATCCACATAAGTATTCAAGAGTAACAAGAGACAAAAAACCAAAATGGCTGATAGGAATTGATGACTTTGAGTATATGAGAGATACTGATTTACAGATAAAACTTTTAGGTTTAGGGGCCAAACCCAGTACTACTCAGGGTTTACTCCCAGCTGTGCACTCAGAATCAGTGAGTGATGCTCAGGAGACCATATGGGAACGCTAAAGATTGAATTTGAGTCAGTCATGTGTAAGCAAGTGTGTTCTTTATCTGCTATATGATTTCTCTGGTCCCAGAATTTCTTTCTTTTTATGAAAGCAATGCCCCACACATACAAAACAAGTGCTCTACTGCTTACTTACTACTTACTTACCCATTAACTCCCAGAGTTTCACTTCTGCAAAATGAAGAGATTTTGTGGGTTAATGGTAGAGATGGTAGCATAATAATGAGTGCATTCAATATCAAACTACATACATAAAAGTTATGAATAAAAATTCTGCTATGAAGATAAATGGAACATTCAGACACCTTAACTCAATATGATGAACAGTGATGTGCAAAAGGAGTAAATAAAAACAACAAATGGACTTGCCTCCAAGTAGCAAAAAAGATGTGTAAGATCACTTTTTACTCACCTTTTACTAAAACCATCAATACTCTATGAGGAAGGGAGATCAGTAGAGCTACGAAATCTTACTTGAAAGTCAGGAAAAGTGGCCAAGAAAAAACTGAATTCACAGTATTAAAAAAAAAATTCAGTTTCTGATATACAATTCAAACTGGAGGACATCCTTACAAATTATAATTTTAAAAAATACTCAATATGCAGATTAATTTGATTTCATTGTTCTCATAATAAAATGATTTGTATCAGACCTCTTTAAACATTGAAAAAAATCACTACTTGACTTGAAAACATTTTATTTAATTTATACAAATAACTACTAAATACAAAAAGTAGATTAAAACAAAATAGTTATTTTTTTTTCTGGCAGAGTTTAAATGCACATAATGGATAATTCCGAAGAAATGCATTTTCCCCACAGCGTTCAGGACTAAAATTCTACTGAAATCTTTGCTTCTAAATCAGTAATATATTCCGTGATGTCACATGGGTAATGGCTAAATATGTTCTGCATATAAACGGAAAGTTACAGTCTACACACATACAAATGTGAAGCACTTAAATTGTGAATTTAACTGATAACAAAAGAAAATGTCCATTTCAGAGTATAGTGTTAAAAACATTTCGGTAATAAAATCATAAGACCACATAAAAATAAGCTTTAACATATGCACATGGCAGTTTTGTAAAAACTGCTAAGTGCACAAGTAATAAATAATTTGCCAGGTTGAGTATAAACAATTCCTAATGTTCAGCATCATTGTAAACATCAGCACATGTGTAAAATGCAGCAAAGTCTGACATTAGATTTTGTTTTGCCAAATTGAATTCCTATTATTCAAAGACAGACCAGTGGAGTATGCAGCCAACGATTTGGCAAGTTGGGTCTTTAAAATTAAGAGTAACAGTGCAAGGAAGGAATGCAAAGAATTCCTAGTGCAATAAAGAAGAGAAGCACAGGCAATATTGCTGATTAAAAATTCACCACCTCCTTGAGTTTCCCGTGGGGAGTGTCTAGGAGACCTGTGAAAGATATGCAAAGCCACTGTCTTAATGCCCAGATCTCTTTTAGGATTTCTCTGTTCCTCCAGTTCCCTACCTTTGCAAAAGTGTCTGTCCAAACATTAGTCTCTGTAGTGTGAACAGATGTGAAATGCCCAGTTCACAGTCATTGAGCGAGGTTAGGGTGGTTTTGGTGTCTCCCCAACTCGTGGCTGGGTAGATAAATGTCTGCCATGTCCAAGCAGCCATTTTAGGAGGGAGACAAATGGATTCTGTTCTGTCAAACCAGTCAGGCCAGCATTAGGTCCCAGCTGGACAACATCAATTCTTCCTTCTTCACATCATAAAAATGTCAACAGTCAGTTTTCAATTTGTCTAGGGAATTATCAATTTTGGTCAAAGTCTTTTTAATACGCAGAGCTGTAAGTCTTGCAGATGGATTCTGATACCAGCATTCTTTCATCAGCTTGGCCAGAGAGGTTAATGTCTGAGAAGAGGAAGAACATATATCACAGTGAAAATCACTTTTTTGTGTGTGGTCCCAGAAGTTGATAATGGTGTCAACAACTTTTATTACCTTTGCTAATCTTGTCAATTTAAGGTAATTATTAAAGGTAAATTATTAAATAATAATAATTATTATTTAAGGCTATTGTTACCTTCAAACTAATAATAAATGTTTTGATGACCATTAAAGAAACTACAGTTTCTTTTAACTCTATCCTCGGGAATCCTAATGTCAACTGACTGACTGACTTAAGGTAAGTTCAGCTTCTGCCAACCTGGATTCCTTTGGTGGTTTTACGGCATATTATAAGCTATGTTAACTAAGAAATTTGCAGAAAAATTTACTTCTCAAAGTCTTAAGCAGTAGCAAATCTTAGTGAAGCAATAAAGATCTTCAGCTCTGAAGAGCTTGTGTTTGGAATTTCAAATATGCAGAGAAGAAAAGTTAAAATCATCACTCAAAATTCTTTTGGTTAATATATGAAACTGCAGTCTTAGATTAGTGGCACAATTGTTCTAGTTCCTGGAACTCTTCAGTAAAAAGAATTCTAGTGAATATTGATATGCATAAGCAAAATCTACTGGGTATGGTTTTAAACAATGAGACCAGACCACAAAAGTCTATGACCCATTACATAAAAAGGAACAGAAGGCAATAGATAGCCTGGGTAGATCTTTCAACTACTAAACCAAATAAAACTCAAGAGCAAACTACTAGGTGAGGGCAGCACTTAAAATAAGAAATCAGCATTCTTACCGGGTCTGAGAACCACCTGTTGGGTATGTTTGGCCTCTGTTGATCCACACAAACCACTTTCCTCATATCTTCAAAACTTGGGTCATTAGGAACCACATCATAAAATGGTGGTTTGTAATCTTCCACAATACCTGTGCACGTACATAAACAAAAATTGTGTTGGGTTGGCCAAATAGTAGATTTTCCTCTTCTCCAAGATGTTACTAATGCATGACATGAACTGTACTAAAACATAAATAGATCACCTGAAGTGTCAATGCAATTCTGAAAACTACAGCTAGATCTTAAAACAAGTAGGAATGAAAGTAATAGTAGTTCTAAAGAGAATTAGAGTAAAAAATAACAGTGATATATAACCTGATTCTATCTTATGTAGTTGGTTAATATAAGGCCCCAATAATGTGTATAAATAGCTCAGTGATGGCTAACAAGGTAGAGAAGGCATAAGACCAAAATTCACCTGGAAATAAAAAAAGAGACATTAAGAGGAAGTTTGAAATTTATAAGTTTCTAAATGTATATGCTTACACTTAGGGTACAAATAAAAATAAGACATTGTGGGGGCCGGGCGGTGGCGCTGGAGGTAAGGTGCCTGCGCTAACCTAGGACGGACCACGGTTTGATCCCCCGGTTCCCCATATGGTCCCCCGTGCCTGCCAGGAGCGACTTCTGAGTGAATAGCCAGGAGTAACCCCTGAGCGTCACCAGGTGTGGCCCAAAAACCAAAAAGACATTGCCCACAAACTGTAGGCAATCTAACAAACCAAATTCATCAAAAAAAATAACATTCTGTTATCAACTGATTAAAGGGGGAGCATTTCTACAAAATAATCCCTTCTAATAGGAGGGATACAAAGAATGCCTCATACATTCATTAAAAAAAAAAAAGAAAGGAAGAGAGAAAGCAACAAACAAAAACGGTCTACTGAGTATCCTACAGTGCCAGGCACAGATACATGTGATAGTTCTATTACTTACTCTTGGGAGAAGGCATATATTAAAATGCATAGAACAGTCATGTTAGAAGATGGTTTAAAAAAAAAAAGATTTTTTTCCCTAACACACAAGCAAATACAGAAATGCAAATTTCAGCTTCTGTCACTGCATAGTTTCCAAAGCTTTAGAAATCTTTTCCCTCAAAAAAAAAAAAAACAAAACATAAATTCCCTTTCAAAAATGGAGAAATTTCAACCATTATCATTTGAAATTAAGAACTGGCTCTCCCCAAACTACAGATGAAACTGAGGAGTGGCAAGGCGAAAGGATTACTTTTCATCCATTTTCTAAGGACAGAAGTTCACTCTCTAGACCTCTTCCCTTTCTCCATGTAACACTGTTCTACAATTTTTAAATGCCTACCAAGTTAGTGAGTTACTGAGGTAGAGAAACTGTGAGAAAAGTTTTAAGTTTCTGGTTTCTGCAAGTCACCTAAAAAACCCAATCCTCTTTTCATATATCTAAGAACTGAATAGTTTTTAATAAATGAAAAATTTCAATGACTCACTCTGAGAGACACAGTTACAACACTATTCATAATGGGATTTTAGACAATGTCCAATACCCAATTCCAGAGCATTTCCCACACCAATATCCCATTTTCCAGAAACTAAATTTTTTAACACTGAGAATCTACTTTTAAAAATCTGTGACATAATATAAAAGATTTATGTAAAAGTAAACCTTAATAAGGTGCATTTAGTAAGAATATCATAGATTTGTTTCCTTCTACTCCAGAGTGAACTAAATTTATATTTATTTTCAAAATTGAAGACAGACTAACTTATGTACAAAAATATAGCTGGTTGTTACTATTTAATTCTAATAACTTATAGGAATATACGTACACATATATACAGGATATATAACTACATTTGTAATGCTATTAGTGGACTAACCTCTTTTCTGAAATATTATAAACAGGTTCACATTGAATAATAAAACACTGTTTGGTAGAAGAAAGCTTGAGACATAGTAACTCAAAGGTCCTATTTGTCTTGCAAGAACTGTGGAAGGGGGCCAGGAGATAGCTAAAGGCTAGAGCCTTGGATATTATCCCCAAGAATGAATGACGCCCCAAGTAGTGATGCAGGAGTAAAGCTCTAAATCATTGTCGGGTATAAAACTCCCCACCACACACACATAAAGAAATAAAATGTGGGGGGATGGAGCACTCAATATTTTCCCAGAAATAAAAGACAACACAGAGAAGACAGCTAGACTTGGACCTACAAGATAATACGTAAGAACATCTTTTTTTTTGGATTTGTTTTTTTTTTGTTTTTTTTTTGTTTTTTTTTTTTTTTTTGGTTTTTGGGTCACACCCAGCAGTGCTCAGGGGTTACTCCTGGCTCCATGCTCAGAAATTGCTCCTGGCAGGCATGGGGGACCATATGGGGCACCAGGATTCGAACTGATGACCTTTTGCATGAAAGGCAAACGCCTTACCTCCATGCTCTCTCCCGGGCCCCAAGAACATCTTTAATTGTTTATGAGACACTCGAATTGTAGAAAACAAAAAATAGACCCCACAATCCCAACTCTTAATTTTTTTTTAGAGAATACATTTAATAGCCTCTTGGCTTACCTTAATGTCTTATATAAAAGTCAGCTGGGATCAGAAAAAGTTATGTGAATGTGAATGATAATTTTCTAAGTTAATTTTTTAGTATAAAATTTTTAAGGCATGTCTAAACTTTTGAAACAATATACAGTGATATCTCAACCATAAATTTCACCATACTAAGCTGAGAGATCCCCTGAATTAATATTAACCATATTTTTTATCTTATTAAATATTCCTTACTCCTTTTTATTTTTATTGTTGTTGGTTTCAGGGATGGAACTTGGGCCCTCACACATGTAAGGTCTGTGCTCTACTATTAATCTCTCTCTGTAACTAAATGTCCTCAGATTTTAACAAAAAAATCAAGTTTAAAATGAAAGAGCATTTAATTGATCATGTCTGGGGTTTATTTATACTTTTTTCAACCACCAGTTAGTTATTATTTCCATCTGACACTGGTAAATGTTTTTCCAAACTACAATAAGCCTGGGATTAAACAGTCACATGGAACTCCTGCTGGCTAAGGAAAATACACATTTCAACCAATAAAACAAATTATGTATGTTCTTCTTGTGCAGATCAACATATGAAATACTTAAAATATAAAATATAGGCAAGACATTTTTTTGGTCAAGTGAAAGGCAGAATAAAACCCTTTCCATTTTTTCTTTGAAAAGAATCTTATTGAAAAGAATCTCAACTTTTTCCATTCCACTAAATACTTTCTATCCTAACAGGCAAAAACAGATGAAAGTCTCAAAATATTTTAGGTGCAAGTTCCTAAATTCACTCAATAACCAGTATGGTACTTTAAACTCTGTGCTTGGCATTGAGAACACAAAAACAAACAAACAAACAAAAACCTGCTGCTGAGGAAGAGTAATGGAAAAAGGAAACCGTAAACTAAATTAGTGGTAGCCAAGGACAAGGATATCTGGATGTTGGCAACCTCTGTGCTGCTTTCTAGAAAATGAGGCTTCAGGAAGAGAAAGAAAGATGAAGAGTTTGCAAGACAAAGCCACCAAAGAGGACAGCCAAAATTTAGAAAATGGATAGGGACAAGACATTAGAAAAGGGCTGTTCAGGAAGATGGAAAGAATGTGGCAAAGGTGGGAAGTTACATCTTAGACCTATTTTAGAGAGATGGGGAGAGCTGGAAGTGGGGGGCGGGAGGGTTCTCTGTAAGTCATGAAATTTTCCTAGACTTGGATAGATATGGAATCTATTATGCTGAGTGAAGTAAGTCAGAGGGAGAGAGATAGACACAGAATAGTCTCACTCATCTATGGGTTTTAAGAAAAATAAAAGACATTTTTGCAATAATTCTCAGAGACAAAGAGATGAGGGCTGGAAGGTCCACCTCGTGGACACAACAAAGAGCACACAACAAAGAGTGGTGAGTGCAATTAGACAAATAACTATATTAACAATTATCATAACAATGTGAATGAATGAGGGAAGTAGAAAGTCTGTCTCAAATACAGGTGAGGAGGGAGATTTGGGACATCGGTGATGGGAAAGGTGGGTATTCTTTGATATGACTGAAACCCAACTACAATCATATTTGTAATCAAGGTGTTTAAATAAAGATATTAAAAAAAAGAAAGGAGTGCACACTGGCAATGATAGTGGAAGATCAGAATCAGAATGAAATGACTTGTGTTGTCACAGAAAGAAATTACTTATAACTTTTTAATTATTTCTGCCACATTGATAAACTTAGCCAAGGCAAAAGCAATCAAACAAACTAAAACTTCTAAGTCAATTCTAAGTACTTTTAAGACAGTAGTCAATGAGCAACTGCCAAGTCATGAGCCACCAAAAAGGACAGCATGCATTTAGGAAAAGTGACTAAGACCAGAGAGTATTCCAGTGCCAAATGAGTGGTAGAAACAACAAAGAACACAGGAAAGCAGGGAAAGAAGAGATCTAAAATAGTGGTCAAGGAAGCATGAACAATGCCAGGCCTTGCTTTTCCATGTAAGGCAGCTGGTGTGACTCAATTGGGCCCAGAGAAAGAAATCAAAGGAATTATTCATAACCTAACTCCCCCACGCTATTTGGCATGTGTGTTTGATTTATGCAATTGTTTTTTTCCTAGGCATATGTCTAATTGAAAGTTTGCTCTGGAGCAAAGAGATCTTTACCAATATGTCTACCATTAATTGGGTGCATGGTTCTGGGTAACTCCTTAACTACCATGTCTTAGTTCCAACAAAATGAGCATGACAAAGCAAGGATACAGATCAATAAACATGCTATTTCAAAAAGTATCAAATGCCACCAGGGTGGCCTTTCTAAAATAAAACGCATGTCTCCTGAGATAATGTCTCTGCACCTGTGCTGTGGATCAGCGTCTCTGATTCTTCCTATTAGACAGGGGCATTTTAAACCTGCATATCTCTTGGCTTGAGACCTTTCCTACATGCTTTTCACCAAAACCCACACTCCCAGCCAGATCTTTGGGAGACAACTGAGGTAACATTTCATTATATTGTTCCTCTCTGTGCATTCCATTATGCCCAAGGAATTATAATCACAACCAACTATGCCATTGACACCACTGATGGCCTGCACATCATCCTCCACACACGTGTAAATCAGCCCCTCCAGAATTTCTCACAGCTCCATCAACAGGACGTTATTATGGCTTCCCCACAGCTCTTCCCTCTGCCTGGCATCATTATACAATTGTCATTTTCATTAGATAGCCTCCTAACCATATGCTCTCCTTTCATTTATGACTCAATTAAAGCTTTCTATCTTCTGAGAAGATAATGTCACCTAGTTTCAACAACACCAGAGCCCTAGAGAAGTTCACACTTCAACCAGAACAACTTTGTCTATCAATATATAATGATTATATATACAACTAAACTGAGCATGTTTAAATTTGTTCAACAAAATTCTTATTAGATCCTAGACATTAAAAGCATATTAGCTGAATAGTAGTTATTCAGCTGAATGAATGTTAATTGCATATCCACAATTCTTTTCTCATTTCTTGATACTATCTCTCTTCTTTACTTTTCCCTGTGAAAACCAATAAAATCATAAAAACAAAACATAGTTTGGGCAGAAACAAACTGTCCATCACCAGTTAGTTGCATGCATTGGACTTGGATTCAATTCCCAAGACAGCATGGTCCTCTAGCATAGCCAAAAGTCAGAGTGTTTAAGAAAGACATGCAATTTTACCAAAGCAAGAATGACTAATAATAATTTTTTTAAATTCTATACAATGAAAATGAAATTAAATAAAATGATAGGTCAATGACGTAAATATGTCTTAAGAAAAAGTTGGTATTCATGGAAATCAGAGACTCTTCTTTCAGAATTGACTTTAGTACTCTGGAGAATATTCATAACTAAAATGCTGTGTCTCTTGCAGTATGAGTATGAGGATTAAAGTAATTTTTATAATAAAACCATTGCATTAACAAATGCTCAATAAAGTGATAATGATAATTATTTAGACACTATTTCAAAAGGCCTTTACATTTAAGGATTTGAAAACTGTTATATTTTAATATTCATAATTTTAACATTATTTTTAATAATTAATTTCACCCAATTCTCCCAAACAACACACGTAATTTTTTTCTCATATATAGTGGAAAAAATTTAGCTCAGTCATCATTCATTTCTTCATGGTGACAATTTGGCTTTATGCTTTATTTCCAAATCCAAATTCTTCACGTTTTAAATAATGAACAGCATATTTGAATTCTCTTAAATAGAATTATCGATATTTTTCCTTAATTATGAGATGCTTAAATGTAAAAAAAGGAAACTCATATATGGAGGTTTTCGTCAAGTTTTTGTCATACTGCTATAGAGAAGAATAAAGTATCATAGATCTTATTTAAAATAAAGAACCAACTGAATCTCTTAGGCCACGGGAATTCAGTTTCTTCCCCAATGTTTATTGTGCCTATGCAAAAAAAAAAAAAAATTGGGGGAACACCAAACCCTGCCACTCCAGCACCCCTTCTTTTTCTTGTTTTGTTTTAATTTGTTAGTTTTTGACTTTATTTTCCTTCTCTTTTTTCTTCCACTTTTTCTTTCTTTTTCACTCTTGTGGCTATTATTTGGAGTTTTTTTTTCTCTTCTTTCTTTTTTTGGTAGTTGCTACCAAATTTTTTCTTCCCTTTTTCTTATCCTTTTTACCTCCAACGACAACAGAATAGATACCCAATCTACAACAAGCTGTAAAGTGGAGATCAGTTACACTAGTATTCTGGGGGGTAAAGGAGGGAGATATGGGATATATGCTGGGAACAGGGGTGGAGGGAGGACAACACTGGTGGTGGAAATGCCCCTCGTTCATTGTTACTATGTACCATAAATAATTCTGTGAAAGACTTGTAATGCACTTTGGTCACAATAAAATTTAAAAAAAAAAAAAAAAAACAAGAAACAAAAAACAACAACAATAAAAATAATAGATGAAAATTAAAATAAAAATAAAGAACCAAAGAATATATAAAATAGGGCCCGGAAAATAGCATGGAGGTAAGGCGGTTACCTTTCATGCAAAAGGTCATTGGTTCGAATCCTGGTGCCTCATATGGTCCCCCGTGCCTGCCAGGAGCAATTTCTGAGCATGGAGCCAGGAGTAACCCCTGAGCACTGCCGGGTGTGACCCAAAAACCAAAAAAAAAAAAGAATATATAAAACACAGTAATGTCTATGTATATAACATGAGAGCACCTAAATATGTCACTTTAATCCTTTAAGCAAATATGCAGCTGTATTTGAAGGCTCTTGAATTGAGACAGTGATTGGCAAAATATCATCAAGAATGCCTTGGGGTTGCTAAGCACCAGTTGTGAGGGCAAAATAAAAAAATAAATACAAGGAAATAAGTCTTACCAACAAAGAGTATAAAAGACATGTATATTAAAAACTGTAAGACACCCTTAAAAGAAATAAAAAACACAAATCAATGGACTCTACAAGAATGAATAATGTTAAAAAGACTATATTACTTAAAGTAGTACACAGATTCAATGCCTGTATGGCATTTTGCACACTCTGTCACACATTCACACTCACACTCACACACACACACACAAACACACACACACACACACACACAGAGTTAAGACTTATTTGAACTACAAAACGAAATCTTTTCTTTTTTTTGGTTTTTGGGCCACACCCGGTGACACTCGGGGTTACTCCTCGCTATGCACTCAGAAATTGCTCCTGGCTTGGGGGGCCATATGTGATGCCAGGGGATTGGACCGCTGTCCGTCCTAGGCTAGTGTGGGCAAGGAATGCCTTACCGCTTACTCCACTACTCCAGTCTCCAGACTAAATCTTCTTTACATTCTCGGTGCTTCATGAAAAAGAGCAAAACCATGATATGAAGAACAGAACTAATCCTCAGAGTAGAAAACAAATAGCAAACTAGAAATGGATGATTCAGATAATCAGACATAAAATTATCTGTTTAACTATCTACTTACTATCTATAAAGAGAAATCAACAAAACCAGCATGATATAGAAATAAAAACAGACATGCAGATCTATGTAACAGAAATGATAGCTCAAAAATAAAAACACATATATAGAAAACTAATTAGGACAAATGAGCTAGGAACATAACTCCATAGAATGAGAAAATTCTCTGCAATGTGATTCAAAAAACTGGACAGCCACATGCTAATGAATAAAATTTGACCACTATCACTATTCATAAATATTCACTAACACTGGCTTGTGTAACCCATAATCATAACATACAGAATAAAATAAATAATATGCTCAACAAAAAGGGAAATTAAGGTATAACTAAATGAACAGGACTTGCATACTAAAAAGTTTCTGCAGAGTAGAAGAAACTCTACAAAATTAAATACTGAATGGAACAAAATTATACATTGCATGTTTGACAAAGAATTAATATTCAAAATATACAAAGAATATATAGAGATAGCATGGAGAGATAGCATGGAGGTAAGGCATTTGCCTTTCATGTAGAAGAATGGTGGTTTGAATCCCGGCATCCTATATGGTCGCCCGAGCCTGCCTGGAGTGATTTCTGAGCCAGGAGTAACCCCTGAGCATTGCTGGGTGTGACCCAAAAACCAAAAACCAAAAATTAAAAAAAATTATAAAACAACAAAATAAATCCTGATTAAAATATATACAGAGGAGGAGCCAAAGTGGTGGCACACGGTAGGGTGTTTGCCTTGCACGTGGCTGACCTAGGACAGAGCACGGTTCTATCCCCTAATGTCCCATATGGTCCCCCAAGCCAGGAGTAACTCCTGAGCATCACCAGGTATGGCCCCAAAACAAAACAAAACAAAACAAAAATGCAGAGGAAACCAAGGTGATAGCTCAGAAGGTTGGAAAAAGGTGCTGGTTTGATCCTCAGTACCACAAATGTTTCCTAAGCACGCAAAAGCAATCCCTGAGCACAAAGTCAGCAGCAATCCCTGAGCACTGCCAGGTATGGTCCTAAACCAAATTATAAAAAAACAAAATCTAATTATTAAACTTCTAGGCAGTTACCCAAAGAAAAACAATAACAAAACATTACTTCAAAGAGATAAATGCACATCTATGTTTGCTATAATATTATTTACAATAACCGATTGTTGGAAACAA
This sequence comes from Crocidura indochinensis, assembly GCA_004027635.1. NCBI lineage: Eukaryota > Metazoa > Chordata > Mammalia > Eulipotyphla > Soricidae > Crocidura > Crocidura indochinensis. Next base: position 21,421 of record PVKC010003728.1, read on the forward strand.
ACTGTCCATCACCAGTTAGTTGCATAAAAAATGATGTGACATATAAATGTACATTGGAGTACCACTCAGCTGCAAAACTGAGGCAATCCTGTAATTTACAAGAAAATGTAAAGGTATTTGTTTAGTAAAGTTATGTCAGAGAGTGAGAGGGAAAGATAAATTCAGGATTATTTTCCTTATATGGTACAGAAACTTGAGTAAACTGAATAGAACAAAAATAACATGTCTGGCACAGGACCTACTAGTAGTTAAAGAAGGAAAGAAGAACAGGGTTTGAAGAGATAGGGCATAAGGGATCAACTTTAAGGTAAAAACAGAAATGGACTTCTCAGTGATGAAATTGATCTAGCAATTACATATGTTGATTTTTAAAATGATGAATACTTAGACTAATAATAATGTAGTATCATTTTATTTTTTTAAATTTAGTTTTAAAATCCAAATGTAGAGAGCTACATTATTAGAGCAATGTGGCATTGAGTTTTGTAAACAGGGGGCCAATCAGGGCATAAAAGCAAAGACTGAGATGCTAGAGAGTCTGAAACTTAAGAGGGACCAATGCTGGAGAAATATTTGAAAGAATATTGAAGGCTTTGATAAGACCAAAATCTACAATTATGCCAGACCTACTGATTTTTGGAATCACCATGTCAAGTTTACCTCAAACTGAAGTTAATTCAGGCAACCAAAACAAAAGCATTTGGGGAACTGTCTAAGAAAAAGAAATAATGTGACAAAACAAACAAACAAAAAACCAGTACTTGGAGAGAAAGTGAATGGTTACATACAAGATGTTCAAAAAATAATAAATATTATTATTTTTATGGTTTGGGGGGGCACACCTGGTGGTACTCAGGGCCTACTCCTGGTTCTAAACTCAGAGATTAGTCCAGTCTACAGTATCAAGCTAAACAAGTGTGGAGAGGGGAAAGGAACACCTGAGAAATGTTGAAGGGAAGCAAACCCTCTGGTGGAGGGGGGAAATTCTAGAAATGCATGTAACCTAGATATTCTAAATATGCATGTAACCCTGCCATAAACATTTCCACTTACAGTGAATCCCAGAGCCTAAAAAGAAAAGTATACATATATGGAAATAAACATACAGAGAGACTTATGCAAAGCTCTCAGTTCCTATTGAAAATTCACACAGGAAAGAGGAGAAAACCATTTTCCTCCAATCAATCCCAAAAGACACTATTGAAAAATTTTCAGGTGTGAAAATGGGCATTTTACTCTAATTTCCTGCACAGAAAGAGAATGAAGTTTCTTATTAATAACAAACAAAATTAAAATCCCAATGAAAATGCAATGCAACGTTTTTATATTCATGCTTCAATTGAGGATATTGCTCCAGGAAAATTATCTGGTCATCAATTTTATACTGAACTCAGAAACTCAAAGGACATATAATTATAATGGCCTTCCTAAGATATTCATATATTTAAATGAGGTAATTTTATAAGCAATAATTTCAAAAATATATATCCCTTTAGCGACAATACCTTGGGCTGCTAGGATACTGAAATAGGTATATCACACCCCAGGGTTCAGGGATATCTTAAGTTAGTATGAATCTTACAGAAAGCAATTGAAAATATGTGTCAAGTCATAGAAATATCCATATACTTTGGCCTAGTAAGCCTACTATAAAATAATGCTTTTTCGTTGCTGCTACTGTTGGGAAGAGAGGGATGCAGCACATATGATAGTGCGGGGGCCACTTAGAAAATGAAATATTGGGGACGAAAACCAGTGATGTACCACTTAAGCCACATCCCCAGTACCAAATCTCTATCACTATTTCAATTAAGAATTCCCCAAATAAAAAAGTTACACAAACAAAGATATTGTTACAGAGCTGAATACAGGAGGAGACAGGATGTCTAATATATGAGATTGGTCATAAATAAAAACATTATGTGAACATTTAAAATAAGAACAGTCATTAAAGTAACAAAAAAAAACACAGAAAGAGGGTTCTACAATATGAAATCCATCAATTATCTTGAAATATAAACATACATGAGGACAAAGAAAAGCAGAAAAATGAAGTACAAATGTTTAAAGTAAGTACAAGCAGTGTTTCTCTATCACATTATTTCTCCTATTTGGGAGTAATGACAATTAAAATATTAATATGAATAAGACAAATTTCAAGCAAAAAATAATTTTTTTTGAAAATTCTAACAAGCAGTGCTTAAGAGACCTGGATGTCCCTTCCTATGATTTTCAGCCAACTGGGCCTATGATTTAATGAGAGAATCAAAAGGGTACAGATCATTCAAGCCAACCTAGCTGTACTGAGTGCGAACTGGGAATAACAGAGCCACATCTTGCAATGCTCAGAGGATCCTCCCAAACTGCTTGGGGGCCATGACAGGACCAGGGTCACTGGTATGCAAGGCATGATCCTTAATGCTTTATACCATCTCTCTCATTCTCTCTTTCTCTCTCTCTCTTTCTCTCTCTCTCAGACACACACACACACACTTCAAAATCTGAATTTAGATATAATAATTTTCTTTCTCTTTTATTTTTTGTTTTTTCTGGGTCATGCCCAAGTTTTGCTTTGGCTTTGTGCTTGGGGATCACTCCAGGAGGGATCAGGGAACAATATAAGGTACTTGGGATCAAACCCAGAAAAGCCATGTAAAATGCAAGCACATTTTCTGCTGTACTATTTCTCTGGCCTTAAGGTAAACTAATTTTCTGTGTATTATAAGCATATGAATATTCATGGAATATATTCCTCAAAAAATACCAAAATGTTCCTTTTCTTTTATCTTCATGATTTTTTTTTTCAAAAATAATGTTAAGCAGACAGATCAAGTAAACTACCAGTTGTTGAGTTAAATTTTAAATTGATGATTCTAATTTCAAACTAGTATTAATCACAGATGATCTTTAAAAGTCCATCTGGTTTTATGCTTGTGACACAAGGAATGAGTTTGTAATATGAGTTATTACAAAGTCCCAACCTCAAGTTTCTGCCAACTTCAGCTTTCATCATACATGCTTGCTTGGCACCATTCAGGATACCCACCATTGAGAAACAGCTCTACTGTGTGCTGAGAGACCCTTACCTTCATCTGCACTGTTGGCCAATTTCCCAGCACACATTCTAGTACAACAGAAAGCCTTCATTTGCTTTTCTAAGATAAACTAAGAAGAATAAAACTTTCAGTTCTGAGTACTCAAGAAAGATGAGGAAAGGAGAATGGAAACATGAAGCTAATGCGCAATTTCAGGCAAAGTTCAAAACACTACAAATCAGCTAAAACAATCTGTTGCCAACAGTTCTTAAGGCGTTTGAATGGCACAAGATGCAAGTCAGTAGCTCTCAAGGATTGAGGAACAATTACCAAGAAAATAGTCATGATTCCATCAAAAAAAAAAAAAAAGGTATTCAAAATGAGTTGCCAGGTTACAATGTATGCATGTTTCTGTTTAATCTGAAATGCTGGCTTTAATACACTTAGTTTGTTTGTTCAAAGCACAAACTCAGCAGTTGAGTGGAGGGAACTACCAGGAAGGCAAGCCATTTTAATTACTGCACATTAAGTCTGTATTCAATTATGCACATTCCATTTCCCTCACAGAAAGATGCTCTTGTGTTATTCATGAACATTATGGATTGCCCTAAGAATCTCAATTCTTACGCAAAAAGATCAGAAGAAGGTAAGACAAGGCACAAATGTTAAGAGATTTATGTACTTTTAAAAAAAAGTACACACACACACACACACACACACTCACACACACACACACACACACACACACACTCACACACACACACACCAAACTTAAAACACCTTCAAATCCAGAACTCTAATGTATTACAGGTAGGGACAATATCTTTGAAAAATAGTATTAATAATTGATGAATGTGGCATTTTCTTCTGTTTCCTGGAATAATCTCGGACAATGTCTCTGTGAAATAAGATTTCCAGTTGTGAAAATATAAAGAGATTGATTTAGTCAATTCCAAGAGATTCTGCTATAATAATCACTCTGTAGACATGTGCGGCCTGTGTAATTTGAAAGAGTATACTAAGTGCTTTCAGAATACAACGTATTTACAGTAAAGTTCAACATTGTTTTTGTGACCAAAGAGAGTTTACTGTAGAGGACACAGGTTCAAACTGATTGACCTCAATTTTCTGAATTGTGAGGCAACACCATTAGATGACCCTAAAAATTATAAGAGGACCAGGATAAGCCAACTATTCAATCTTTTTCAGGGTTCATGAATTTAACTTCACTTTTCAGAAAGTGGATCTGCAAAGAAATGAATTTAATACATAACTTAAGCCTTTTCTTACTGACCCAAGTTTAAGTAGCTCTCTAACAAAGCAAGTTGTATCTTGAATTGATATGAGCATTCTCCTTATATTAAATACCATTGTGAAAATTAGAAGGGAGAAGAGTGAAAAGAATGACAAGGAAGACGGAAGGATAAAGAAATGCAGATCAGTAAAAGAAAGGCAAGAAATACTTATATTCTCTTGTGTGGCTTAAAAAGTATTGTCATTGCATGCCACGTCCCACCCATAGATTAAATATAAATGTGGATAACTTGACACGCATGATTCAAGGAATAATGTGGACTTAAATGTTCTTTTGTCCTTTATAAAGGCATGAATAAAGAGGATTTAGCATATTCAGAGTCAACACCTACCATTGCTCACCATCCTTCTGGCCACTTCCCACAAAACAAGTCCAAAGGCCCAAATATCAACTCTCTTGTAAGAGTCAAAACAATCCACCTGAATGGTTTCATCTAGAACTTCAGGAGCCATGTAACGTTTGGTTCCCACACGGGGATTGTTCCCCACATCAAGCTGATTGGTGCTTTGGGAATGCATAACTGCCAGGCCTACAAGAAAGAAAAGACAAGGGTCAATCAGCTCATTTCTTTTCTCATCAAGGTTGTTGAGGAATTTTAAATGAGCCCTGATCAAAAGCGCCCTCTTGTGGTACCCATATCACAACACTAAATTGCCCACTGAGATGACTTCTGCCAAGAGCAGAAGGAACTAATGCCAGATATAGAGTCCAGTAAATTGAGACATGAACCTGTTAGATAAAAAGTTGGTGAAGAAAAACCAATATGAATTCAGTGTTTGAAGTCCACAGGAAAACAGACTCATGATAAAGGGGTACCTGAAAGTAGGTTAATAAGAAGCAAATTAAACTCTCAAGCTCCGCTGTATCTCCCACTACAACTAGTGTGCAGTCAAAAATGTCAAACAGTGGGAGACAGAGAATTTGAGGTAATTTATTATTACATAAAGAGAAGACTATTATAGGCAGTGCTCCATCGCTGAAGGAAGAACTGCTCTTTTGATCATTAATGATGACCAAACCCATCAGCCTTTTTCCCCACAGTGATGCATTCAGAAAACACTAAAGGAGACCTCAATTTAACCTCTAGTTAAATGGCCTTAGAGCATTTTCTTCAACCATCATTCACTGGAATTCTTGAACAATTTGACACTCCTCATAGAATTGTGGAGAGGGCATGATACACAAATAAATGCCTAATGTATCTGACAATGGAATTACTTGTTGAAGTATAAGACCAACTAAAAAACAACACAAAATTAATGAAAGTGCCAAACTGAAGCAAGCACTCCTAATAAAACTTTATAACCCAATAATCACCAAGGGATCCTTAAGCCATCAAGTGAGAATGCTTCTCTCCCCAGAAAGTGACTCTGCATATGTTTGATAATGAGTCTACATGTAGGGAAATACTGTATACTATCTTAGTTTTTGTGTTTAGCAGACATTGGCAATGGCATTTCATCAAAAAAGACTGGTTGTCCTTTCACTTTCTTCTGTCATTAGTCCCTTTTCCAACCCCTCCCCCAAATCTGGCATTTGTCCTGGGAATTTTTGAAAATGATATTAAGTTATACTTTTTATTTATTTTTTGTTTGGGGCCACACCCAACAGTGCTCAAGGATTACTCCTGGCTCTACATTCAGAAATCACTCCTAGCATGCCCAGGGAAACACGGGATTCTGGGGATCGAACCTAGGTCAGCAATGTGCAAGGCAGCTACCAGCTGTGCTTTAGTTCCTAAGCTATATATTTAAACAATAACTTTAGGTGTAATATACAAGAAATATATTTTTAAGTATTTAGAACTGTTATGATAATTTTGACTTATTTTCAAATAGATTAGCAGACACTTGGTCACATATGCATAAACATGCACAAAATAAATAAGGCAACATTTTAATAGTTTTAGTAGAATTTAGACATCTGAATATGAAAGATTATTAGTTACTTCTATCCTATTTTAATTATCTTATAATAAAAAGTTAGAATAATAAGAAAAATCAACAGGTAGCTGATATTTTTGCAGCTTAATAATAGAATATGGCATAAGTAACCTTTAACCTCTGGGTACAAAGTTAAAAATGACAGAAACTATTATCTTATAGGAACAGTCTTTGTACTTTGGTTCTACTACATCAGCTTTTACAAAAATTCATATATGGAAGCTCACCACAATATAATTAAAGATACACTGACAATTATTATCCTAAAACATAAGGATGAGAGCCTTGCAGAACTAAAGATAAACTGGTTCACATCCCTCTTTCTTGATTAATAATTCTGCCTTAGAGAAGAACCACTTTAGCAACCATTTTTAACTTGATTCCACAGATTAATCAATCACCTACTTTTGACAAAAGTTTGTTAAACGAAGGCAGCCATGGTGCTAGATTCAGTAAAAGGGCAATGGCAATGCCTAACCAAAAAAAGCACAACCTTCTAATTTAATGGGGAAGTCCATAAATTCATGGATCTTAATAAATGTACAAAATATAAGCCTGAGTATGTATTCTTCAGACTTGTGAACTTTATCGATGACATAAAATTTAACTTAAACAGAAAAAGAAAATGGCGAACAAATGCATGATGCTAGTGTGAATATCAAAGTCTGCACTTCAGTAGGCAGGGCAGGACCCTCATCTGCAATATACTTGGAAATGCATCCAGTATTAAGATATCTGATAAAAGAGAGAGGGATGATGACAAATGATAAATTTAAGAGTAACTGGGGAGCAGTGGTGCAAGGGAAAAGGCATCTGTCTGTCTTGCCAGTGCTAGCCTAGGACAAACCTCAGTTCAATCCCCCGGTGTCCCATATGGTCCCCCAAGCCAGGAGTGATTTCTGAGTGCATAGCCAGGAGTAACCCTGAACATCACCGGGTGTAGCCAGAAAAAAAAAAGTGTAATTGGGGGTTAAAGAGAAAGAACAGAAGGTAAAATCTCTTGCCATGCATGCAGCTGATCCGAGTTTAATACCCAGCATCCCATATGGACATGTCTAGTGGAGAGCCAGGAGTAAGACCTGGGGATCACTAGGTATGGTCCAAAAAAAAAAAAAAAAAACCCCAAAAAGTAGAAAGAATAGAAACAACATGTTAATGGGAGAATCTGGGTGGTGGGTATATGGTTGTTGACTCTTAATTTCTTACAGTTGTTATCTTTCGTAACAAAATATTAGGGTAATAAAGGGCAGAACCTGGCTAAAGACTAGAATACAACAAAGGGAGAAATAGAAATTAAAATATATATTTAAAAATTTACCCAAATCTGCTATGCAACACTGCCCATTCTTCTTAACTAGAATATTTTTGCTCTTTAGATCTCGATGAGCAATGGCTGGTTTCCCTTGGGTCCCAAATATCTCAATGTGCAAATGCGCGAGACCACTTGCTATGGAGAGCACTATTCGCAGGCAGCTAACTGTATCCAGAGTAGTAAGCTGCAGATAATCGTACAACGATCCCATTTCATGATAATGTGTGATTAACCACAACTGGGTGCTGGAGTGTCTTGATGTCATGTCTGAAGCAATAAAACCTGGAGAGAGCAAACAAAAAAATTAAGAGATAGATGAGAATTCCACACCCTTTCAGCAGATACAAATAGTAAAAACTGTACTACAGTAAAAATCGTCTAATCCCAGAAAGTAATTAAACTAACTACTATGAAAGGAGATGTACAGAGGATTCAACAGAAGGAAAAATATTTTCTTTAAAAGGACATAATTAATCAGGACATTTATTGTGAATTTATACTGTAAAATTATCCTTGAAGAATATTTTACATTACATGAAGATTTAAACAGGAGTATTATCTTTGAGTTTACCCAGAATGAGCGCCAGCAGCATCATGTTGAAGGTTCAAGCACAGAGCATTTATCAGCTACTCAAAATAGAACACAAAACCCAGAACCTAGAACCTCTATACAATTACCTATTCTGCCTGATTTGCTGTGGAGCCGTGAGCAGATCATTTAGGCCCCCGTGATTATACATTTTCTACTTTACTGCTTTATAATAAATAAAACATCACTTTTTATTAAATAACTCCTTCATCAAATTTTTAAATATGTCAAACACCATAATAGTTAATCATACAGGGAAATCAAGAAGGCTGTGTTAGTTGGTGATAGAGTATCAAAACAACAACAAAATGGTATGTGGAAAGTACACAAAAACAACAGCAGGTTGAGGAAATAGGGAATCAGAATTCAGACCAGATGATACAGCAGGCTTCTATTAGAAATGATCTTGAGGAAGAGTAAGACAATTGGCAAATATAGATAGAGGTAGGAAAAATTTTTCTAGAATTTATGAGGAAACTTTTGAGCACACTAAAGCATCTTAAGAATTCAGAGGCACTTCCAAGCCAATTATGACCTATTTTCTTGTCTATTCTTTTCTTATTTTTAGATATAGATTTCTTATTTTTAAAAATTTCTTAAACATCATGGTGTACAAGACTGTTCTTAATAGTTGTTTCATTCTCACACTTACAACGTTGTTCATGATTGAATTTCAGTCATATAGAGTACAACACCCTTCACCAATGCACATTTCCCATCACTCGTGTCCTGAATTTCCCTCCCTCCCTCCTCTCTGCCTGCGTCTGTGGCAAACATTTTGTCTCTCTCTCCTTCTTCCTCTCCCTCTCCTGCTGGAGGTACTTTACTGATTTTATCCATATACATAACTATGTGAATAAGCCTATGGACAGTAAAGCTTGAGACTTTAAATTAGAAAAGAAAAATGTTTTTCAAAGACAGATATGAATTTAGAAAAATTAAATGACTTGTGAAAATGCAAAATAAAAGAAAAATAAATCAAAATGCTTCCTATTTGCATAATCCTTTATATAAAATGTACATTACTTTCGCATATATTTTTTCCTGTGTTATTTTTCCAAAGAACAGCGAGAGGGTACTTAGAGTCTTTTGCTTATTTGTTCTTTATGCCACACCTGGTGGTGACACAGGGCTAATTCTCAGCTTTGCAATAAGAGATCACTCCTGTTGAGGCAAGGAGTACCAAACAGGGTACCAGGGATCAAACCTAGGTCAGCTGTGTACAAGACAAGTGCCCTATCTGGTGTACTATCTCTTTGACCTCTCATTATAATCTTTTTAAAATATATTACATTACTATTAGGAGATGCCAAGGGTCACTCAGATGTTACTATCTCTAAGATGGGCATCAGCTGTCCTGTTATACTTCACCTTGCATAGGAAGGCTCTGAAATAAAAGGGAATCCTCTATATTTGTCATCATCCACAAGCACAGAGCAGCTAAGGTTGACTGTGTCTTTACTATGTGTATCATAATGTACATGCACATACAGTTCCCTCACTGCACTACACAAAGGAAGTAGTGGCTGGATCATTAACCTCATAGTCAACAGTGGTCATAAGTTCCAACCTCTAGAAACCATATTTGTCCTTTTCCTTCTGGTTAGCCCACATATAAACTCACTTCTACTCAGAACAGAACATGTTCCTTGCGGAACATCTATGAACTGAATAGTATTCCTCTACCTGTATCCCTTTCCTCTCTGCCATTCAGATCTACTTCCTAAAGTCCATTCCTCCTCCAGTCTGCCTTTGAGCTGTTTCCTCTGGGTCTTTGTGACTATAAGAAACAAAATGTGTATTGGGCATCGGTTCTTTTACTCAATAAAATGATTTTATTTTCATTTAAACCCAATCAAATGCAACTTTAGTAAGTTTCTAAAAAAATACTCCAATAATAGCACCCTTTCAAAATAAATTTGTATAACCTGATATCTCTACCCAATACTTAAGTATATAAGCACATATTTATTCTCAGTTTCTGAGAGGTCCTTTCAGTCTTACAGAAGAATTCTGTCCACCCTGTTAATCATGTGTGATGTTCAACTGCAGAAGTCAAATTTCACTTTGAAGATCCTCAGGAAAAATAACTTTTAAACATACAGAAAGAAAATAAAAACTTCTCTCTTCCATGTAAATTATTAAGTGGCACTTGCACTTAAATCCTGGGGCATTCTGAAGGGATGTTTGCACTTTGTGTAGAGGTAGCAGTAAGTTAAAACCCTGGCACAGCAACCAGATGAGTGATCCACAGAGAAAGTCATCAGACTCAAGTCCTTACCTAACCCAAGTTATTTTCCAAACTTCCTCAGGAGCAAAAATAAAACCCAAATTCTAAGTGAGATTCATCATATCCCGGTGAGCAGCTCAATGATGGCTCTCCAGGACCTATACATCCCTAAGAGCTGTGGAGGGAGGCCACCCACAGGGGAACACACTTGGCATCATACTGGGTGCATCAAAACCCAAAGCCAACTGCTGGGATCCCTCACTGGGGCCACAATCCCAAGTGATCTCTCTCAGGTCATGTATAATCACTACTTTGATTTTTACATTTGCAAAAGAGAACAAAAGAACTATTACATGCAAAGTGAGGCCCAGCACACAGGGGTGTCTAGGCCATCTTCTATACTTCCTGCTGGCCTTGAGAAGTTGGGATTAATTATACAGTTAGGCAGCTTCATTTTGTTTGTTTCTACTTTTTTTTCTCCTTGGCAATACTCTCAGGCCCTGGAGTCAAGGGGCTAGTTGGCCCAGACGTGCAGGATTGACAGTCCTGCTCTTACAGTAATTTATAGGCACCTATGCTCAGGCCTGGAAGTGCTGGGGACCAGGCACATAGGAAAAGATTTCTATTGAGCTACCTCCTAAGTCCATGGCCAGTCTAGAACATGCATGAAATAGTTCTGAAATGGAATGATAGTGATAGCTGTGTAAAAATAGTACATTTCACCTCATGTATGAGCTAAACACCTAGTTGGATTAAAAGGTGAGTTCTGTGTCACATAATTTTTTCCAGATACTAAGACTGGAATGGAACTCTTGCATTAACTGAATAGTCTCTTGTTAACAATGTGGAAACAAAGGTTCAGAGACATAAAACTTCAGCTGAAATTCACACAAAGAACTTCTAAAAGTGCCGAAGAGAGAAATCAATTTCCAAATTATCAGATAAATGTTATGCCTCCATACCACAGAGCTCCACAATACTAAGGAATATGATGAACATCTACATTACACAAAGTAGAAGGTGAGTTGAAATTTCATTTTAAGGATACTGTTTAAGTAGTTTTAAAAAAGTGTTAATAATAATGAGGGCCCTGGTTTTTTTAGGTAGATATAATATATATATATAATATATATAATATATAATATATAATATATAATATCTATGGATGATAGGTATTGCATATGTATGTGATTTAATTCTGTATTTTAAGAAGAAAGAGCACTACTGAAGAGTGGGGGGGGGGTGATTGTGTGAAAAGTCAAAATATAGCATGCTCTTTTGAAAGAAAAGAAAATGATCAAACAACCTCCAAGTTTCAACATCTTGAACATTGAGAAAGTAGGGGAAAAAGTCAAACCAAAAAAGGATAGTACATTTCTAGGTGCTTTCTTACTTAAAAGGACAATATAGAGCAGTGGTCCTCAAACTACATCCCACAGACCACATATTGTATTTATTCCCGTTTTGTTTCTTCACATCAAAATAAGATGTATGCAGTGTGCATAGGAATTTGTTCGTAATTTTTGTTTTTACTATAGTCTGGCCCTCCAATGGTCTGAGGGACAGTGAACTGGGCCCCTGTTTAAAAAGTTTGAGGACCCCTGATGTAGAGTAAGGTCCATCATTGAACAGTATTATGAAAAGGGACCAAAATGCCTTGAAATTTAAATTTCAGCATATCATTAAGAAGAAATAGAAGATGCTTTGCCACTCATGATCACCTGATCATACTGCAAAGAATCTATAGGTGCAGAGTACAGAATTCCATAATACTGGTGTATATGCAAAAGATAAGGAATGCTCTCCACATGCTACTTGATATGTCCTTCATTGGTCATTTTCCTCAAATGTAGAGATACAAGAACTAAGTATGAGAGGGGATGCCAGAACATATGCTTCCTTAGGTGAGACTCAGATTCCACATGCTTCCTTTTTTGTTTGGGGATTTTTGTTGTTGCTGTTGTCATCTGGAGTCTTCTCAGTACTATCAGGGAATCATCATTTCCCTTTTTGGTGTTTGTTTGGGGTTTAGGGTTTATTTTGTGACAGGATTGTGTTTTTAGTTTTGGGCATTCCCCAGCAGTGCTAGAGGTAACCACATCTACAAACAGTGATGCTGGATATCAAATCAGGGGCCTTAAGTTTGCCAAGCATGTAGAGATAAATAAATAAACCCTATCTATTATCTCTCAGCCCTCCCCATATTCCCCACAAACTTCTTAACGTGTGTGCACTTCAACACAACCAATGTTTTCTCTGATGCTTAACCTGTCTGTTCTTGTGTCAAAGTAAAAACTGATATTCAAGGACAAGTCTGATGACAGATGAATTTTTCACCTCATAAGTATCTCTATATTCTAATATTTATGACTACAGTAAAGGACCCAGATCTATAGTTAAACATTAGTTGGCCTGGCATAAATCTCAATTTCACTATTTACTTGCTGTGTGGTCTTAACCTGTGCCCCTACTCTGTTATCTCATCAATCAAAATAGGGAAAATAAAAGTACCTACCCCTCTTAGGGTCATGGTGAAGAATAAATGAAAAACTGCACAAAAAATAAGTATGGCATGGCTGTCTTCAGAGGAAGGGATGATGAGAGGGTGATATTCAAAAAGTAGGTAACCAGAAACAAACAAGATGAGCAGAGCCAGCCACATGCCTTGCATGTGGAAGGCTCAAGTTTGATCTCCAACACTACTACCAGAAATGACCCACCCCCTCAAGTAACAAGCGAAGAGTACACCCTGAACATTGCTGAGAGTGGTACAAAACCAAAACAAACAAAAATATATAAACAATGGTACAAATTAGAATCTTTATGGGAATTTAAGGGAATGGCAAATTTGAGTGGTAGCTATGTGTGGGCACATATATAGAAGAATCAAAGGTTCCTTGGAACCTGATAAAATGCCTCTGTCATTTAAGGCTCAAAAGCCACAAATGTTGCAGGCAATGTGGAGCCATCATGAACATTATGAGCAGAAGTTTCTCTACTTCCCAGTGGACAATAACTCAATGTAGGAAAAAAAAAAAGGTTTGGATAGAGGAGACCAATAGTAGAAACACAAAGTGAGTTAAAACATGGCTAGGATCCCAGGCATTAAAAAAGGGAAGAAAACATTAGAAACAGAAATAATTCTGAGATGGAAGAGGCTGCCATACTGTTAAAGCAAAGCTTTGGACAAGTGTCAAACTACTACTTGCTGAAATAGGGGAGAACTGATGGAAATAATTTGTAGCCACACACAGCCTACCTATAAGGCTAACTTAATCCAACAGCCACGAAGTAAACAACACTCCAAATTTCCTATAAACTTCCCAGCCACTCTTGAGGAAGCAGTCAGGGCAGTGTAGCATATGTGCATTAGTATAAACTCACTGGGGGGAATTTTCAGAAATAGAGAAGTCAGTGGGCACAAGGTCTATTCTTACCCTTTATACTTTTGTGTCACATTTCACATATTTCACAAACATTTCTAAGTTCGGTTTCCAAATGTGCGCTAAATTTTATACAATTTAAAACCCTCTGAAAATCTGGGCTTGAAAACGATGCCTCGTTTGAGGGAATGTGCATTTAATTATGATGTCCCTGGGAGCTGTGAATCTCTAGGAAATCGTCCAAAGATCTTAATTTGATTCAAGTAATAAATATTCAAAAAGGGTGAGGTAAGTAGAACGCCTGAGAAAGCCTGGAAGTGAACAATATGGGGCAAATTTCTGCTGTTTAAATAAAGACCTACAGGCTAAGAATTAGCAATAATGACTACCTTTTCATCACCTACAGACTTTTCTGTTTAGCTTATTTGCAGACTTAAACAAGAAATTTATATCAAAAGAAAATAAGTTAATAAAGAAGTGGTGTTGATCTTCATACCACTTTCCAGGAGGCATTGACCCAACTGCAGACACCCAATCGAAGGAGAGAAGCAGGGGATTGTGTTATTCACGAGGGGCTATCTTCATACTTACCTAAAATGTTTTCATGCCTCAGCATCACAGTGTTGTAAAGTTCTGTTTCCCTGAACCATGACTTCTCATCTCGAGATGAAAAGATCTTCACAGCAACATTCTCCCCTTGCCAGCTGCCTCTCCACACTTCACCATACCGGCCTTTCCCTGTGGAAATCAACATGGAGGTGACTATGGACATAAGCACAGGGCAGATAATCTTAAGTAAACTTCAAGCCTGCAACACATACTCATAGACTAATCTGAAAACTCAGTTCAGAAACACTAGTTATCATCATCTTTCCACTGTAAAGAGTCAAAATTAAAGGGGAACCAGACCCTCCCACCCACCCTGTAAAGATAAAGATACCCACTTCTGTATTTGTCTACATTAGTTGCTAATTTAAAAGTTTACCCTTAAATCCCTTTATTAAGAAAGATAAAAACCCCATCTGATTTCTAAAAGCACTGGAGTAAAACTTAGAAAACTGAACAAGTTCTTAGATTTCAGTATACCAACAGCCAAAACAACAACAAAAAGTGCATGTACCTAAACTAAAAGCAATATTTAGTTCATGAATACTGGATCCTCCATACTGGGTGAACATATGCATTTCTCTGAGCCAATTTGTGAACTTACATATGTATTGAGATATTTCACAAAGCAGCCCATTAAGGAGGAGATGTGTGTTCTATAGGACTTACACAAAAACTATACAAACAACAAAATCACTTTTGGGGGAGCATACAGGTGAACAAGCACCCACTGCCAGGCCGCCACGGCCAAGGACTGAACAGAGCAAGATCTATTTCAAAGGGAAAATTGCAAAGTCTTTACCAATTAATCCCAGAGAGATAGTCACGGGCATCTGCTGGTTAGTCTATGCCGGTGGTCGGCAACCTGCGGCTCACGAGCCACATGTGGCTCTTTAAACTTTTAATTTGGCTCTTCTGTGTTTTCTGTGTTCTGGGTGGCTGCTCCAAGAATCAGGACTGCTCCTAAGCTGTCAGTGACCACCCCGTGTGCAGCCCCCTGGGGCGCCTCCGCATAGCTCCAGTCGAGTCACGTGGTATGGGGGCGTGACTTTCTGTGTGTGCCACACAGGTCCAGTCAGGTCATGTGGTATGGAGGGGCGTGACTTTCTGTCTGGCACCGCCATTGAGGCAGCATTTTCTCTACACTACGGACTGAGGAGCAACAGAGAGCCATGTGTGGGTCAGTTGCTGCATCTTGGTGCTGGTGAGTCACTGTCCAGCCTGGTCTCCGCCCATCCCCTCCCTGTAGGACAGTATTTGTTTTGGGGCTCTGTGAGCCCGAGCTTCATGCATTTTTTTTAATCTAGGAGCCAGCAAAGTAAGTTAGTGGCTCTGAGGTCAATATATAACAGTTCCAGTGAGGACTATTTGAGTGAATACTGCTTAAAATATCCATGATGAGCCCCACTAATTTTATAATACTATTTACACACATAAGATGCCATATATGCGTCATCCACAGATTCCCCCCCATAATAGTGCGTCATCCACAGATTCCCCCCATAACAGTGTGTCATCCTCAGTTCCCCCATTACAGGGAGTCATCCACAGATTCCCCCATAACAGTGCATTATCCACCAATAAATACACAGATAAATAACAGTGCATCTTCCACAGGTAAATAACAGTGTGTTATCCACAAAGGTCCCCATAACAGTGTGTCATTCAATATTCTTTTATGTGATTAAGGATGCCAGTTTGGATTTGATGGCTTTATTTCAAAATGAAACTTTTTTTTTTTTTTGGTTTTTGGGTCCCACCGGCAGTGCTCAGGGGTTACCCTGGCTCCATGCTCAGAAATTGCTCCTGGCAGGCACGGGGGACCATATGGGGCACCAGGATTCGAACCAATGACCTTTTGCATGAAAAGCAAACGCCTTTTCTCCCGGCCCCCAAAATGAAGCATTTTATAGGTGCTCTGTTTGACATGGCTACAAAGAAAAAACAACGAAAAATTGAAGACGAAAACCGAGAATTTAAAGTGGAATGGACCGAGTCTTTTGCGTTTCAGAACATAAATGGCTTTCCAACCTGTCTTATTTGTAAAGAAAAATTGGCACATAACAAAAAATCTAATTTGGAGAGACACTTTACAACAAAACACTTGTCCTTTGGTAATAAATATCCTGTTGGTGATGCAAGGAAGAAAGCAGTTGAG
>PVKC010003729.1:0-37901 GCA_004027635.1 Crocidura indochinensis
TTGTTGATGGTTGAATTTCAGTCATACTATGTTGCAGCTTTCCAACATGACAAGTTTATTTTTAAAAATCTTCCTGTGGGAAAAAAGATTCTATTAAAGTAGGCAGAGTTTTCTGTTGAAGCTCCCCAACATGACAAGTTTAATTTCTAGAATATTCCTGTGGAAAGGAAAATTCTATTAAAATAGGCAGTTTTCTGAAGATGATAAATCTAATATGCATGCTTGCTCTTTTTATATTTTATTAGCTGATTTTGTAAAATATAGCAAATATATAGATATAGATAGTTTTATAAGTAGAATTTTTATATTATTACATAAAGAAGTGTCAATCTTTTTGTAACTCCTGAAGTCACAATTTATCACTAAAATGGCCCTGTGCTATGTCTATCCTTTAAATGCATGCCAAATGAAATAAACAAGGACCCTTTCAATAGCCAATGATACAAGTAAAGTGAAAATCAGTATAAAACAATTTAGGTAGTGGAAATTTTTCTTGAAAACTTTATTAAATTTGTTTTTGGAGAGGTCATGTCCAAGACAGTTTGCTTAATTGATCTTATTTTAAAAACATTTTAGATAATAATATGAGGCAAAATTTCCATAGAAAACAAAATATTATTTACTGGTTCAACATGAGGGTAGATGGCTCTCTGACTACAGGGAAACTCATGATTAGTATAACTGCTACAACAGAAAATAAATGAAATCTTTCGAAAAAAATGCCTCTGATTTTTGAAAGGCTGGGTACATCTGTTTGCATGAAATTGTTAAATCTTTTGTTGTACAATCTAAATCCTATAAAGGAAATATTGAAGACCTTATAGGTGTGTGCAATGCATATGCTGGGTCTTTACTTTTGTTATGAAATAAAATGAATTGAAGTTTAACCTATCAATTTCAGTGTCTATATCACATGGAAATTAGAAAGCAATTACCTTACAATCTTATACATATATAAGATGTTTATCATTTCTATGTTCATATAAGTATATTAATTATGTTTATGGTTTCTCAAATTTGTGCTATCAGAAAATCTATTTTGAAAATTAATATGATTGGCAAGCATGCTCTTGCCTAGTGCTTGTTTTCTTCTAACGAAGATACACAGATTACCAATAGGTACCTAAAGAAGATACATAGATGACCAATAGGTTTATAAAAATGCAAAAATAAAAATCTCAGTGAGATATTATCAGAAACATTATTATCAAACTATTATCAGACTATTATCAAAAGGACGAGAAAGATTTTTGGCAAGGGCCCGGAGATACAGCACAGCGGTGTTTGCCTTGCAAACAGCGGATCCAGGACCAAAGGTGGTTGGTTCAAATCCCGGTGTCCCATATGGTCCCCAGTGCCTGCCTGCCAGCAGCTATTTCTGAGCAGACAGCCAGGAGTAACCCCTGAGCACCGCCGGGTGTGGCCCAAAAACAAAACAAACAAACAAAAAAAGATGTTTTGGCAATCATGTGAAGAAAAGGGGACTCATACCATGGTGAAAATATAAATTGGTACAAAAATATAAGATAGGCGATAGCAATTGTACATCTAGAACTTTGAAGAATATAAAACATTAATTCAAAAGAATATCTGTATCATATAATCATTGTATTTATGTGCTAACAGATGGAAGAGTGGTTAAAGAAATGCAGCAGTGAGTAAAGTCATCTTGTTATATTTGTGAAGCGAGAAATTAACATACAAGCACACAATGGGATAGCACTGCTGTGATAAAGAGTGAAATCTTTTAGAGAAAATAAATAAATAAAATATTTTTGAGAGAATAAAGCTTGAGAGTAGTTTGAAAAATAAGAGGTGGTCAAAAACAGTCCATCTGATTTAACCTATATATGAAAATTATAAACTCAACAAACACAATTTTATAGATTCAAACAAACAAAATTTATAGATTCAGAGAATGAATTGGTGATGGCCACAGGAAAAGGTGATCAGGGATCGAGCAAAAATTAAATAAATAAAGATAATGAAGAGTTAATATTTGCAGTTACAAGATGAATGACTCATGGAGATGTTAGGTACATTATGGTAGACGTAGTTAATTTCTTTATTGAATATTTGAAACTAGTAGATTTTGAATCTTAAAATTTGTCATAGGACTGTAGAGAGAGCACAGTAGGCAGTTATTTTACATGTAGCCCACCTAGGTTTGATCCCTGGAACCTTGAACACCATAGGAGTAATCCTTGTACATAAAGTTAGGAGCAAGTTCTGAGAACCACAGGTGTGGGCTGCAAAACATAGAGTTACAACCAAAAATTTTATCAAAGGAAAAATTAAAATATTTGTGGTGATGGGTAATTGTTAGACATTGTGATGTACAATATATACAATTATCACATCATGTTGTATGCCTGAGATTAATATGAGACTTTATGTAATTTTCAACTCAAAAGACAATACAATAGATGATGGGAAGGGTACACTGGTGAAGGATGATGCACACTGTATGACTGAAATCTAACAATAAGCAATTTTGTAACCATCATGCTTAAATAAAACAATTAAAAATAATTGCCTTCTTTTATTAATTTTTCTTGTCCAAAGGAAATCATGAGTAGATGAATAACTAATTAATTGCAGGTAGGTATGAGAGAAGCCATCAATGCCTTCTTGTTACTCTCCTTTTTCTTTCTTAAGCTTGTTCTTTTTCTTTTGATTATAAAAAGAAAAGAGATCTCATTCTTGACAGTTTGTATGTGTTTATATTTTTACTTATGTTGATCATAATAAAATAATTATGCTATTATTATTTATTTTATTTTCTCTTTATAGGACCACATTTTTATTCTTAGTGTCATAGAATTTCTCAGAATATTTCTTGATACAAATATATTATCTCTTTTTTTTTTCCTGGACACTCTCCTGGACATTTAGGAATGGTTTAGTGTAGGAAATGCAACTGAATTGTATTTGTTGGTTTTCTGTTCTTAATTTTCACTATTACTTTTTTCAAAACATAATAGAACATGTATTTCTTCAATTATCTTTTTTCTAAATATTTTTATCTCTTCACCCTATGTATGCATTATTTATTTATTTTTATTTATAAGAGAACAAGGTGAAGTTACAGTGGGAAATAATCATCCATGAGTAGAATTCTCAGAAGAAATCTTCGTAACATCTTAATTTTCAGCCAAAAATCATTAAGAAAAAATAAAACAAAACACATGCACACTTTGTTCCTCAAGTTCCCAAATTGTAGTACATTATGATATTTCTTAGCAGTACAAAAACAATCTAAAACCACAAAATTTATGTAACTCCTTTAATATTGAAGGCATAGTAATTTTTTTACAGTTCTATGCACATGCATATTAATTTAAGTTAACCTCAAAGGGAAAGACTCTTTAGTTTCCTGCTTGAAAAGTGTGATTCTTCTTGCTGATTTTCTGAGAATAGGGTTGGGGAAGTGGGCTGAATATTTCAATGATCAGTATGAAGGTTTCCTATAGCCTCTCTGAATTCAGCACAATTGCAATGAGTGTGTTGGTATCTCCTATGCAATAATTTTTCCCCACTCTGCAAATTATGAATTTCCTGCTTTCTGTAGAGGTAGTGAATTTTATTTGCTGGAGAAAGAAGGTCATCTTGGAGTCTGATTATTTTTTTATGCAAAGATCCAATGTTTTGCCATCAATACTACTTTCATTTAAAATTTCAGTGACATCAAAATCTAACCACAGTTAGAAACTTTGGGTGCTATGATTTTCTTTTGTATTCGTTTGTTAGCTTTACTGACTGGAATTGACTTTCTTGTTGGAATCCCTGTCCCAACCTGAAATGCATTCCAGCCATTTTAAAAATTTAGTGCAGTTGTCACCTCCAGTTATTCACCATATTCCTCACCCAACATAGAATTAAATGCCTATTAAAACCCTTTTTTTTGATTTTTGGGTCACACCCAGCAGTGCTCAGGGGTTACTCCTGGCTCCATGCTCAGAAATTGCTCCTGGTAGGCACGGGGGACCATATGGGGCACCGGGATTCGAACCGATGACCTTTTGCATGAAAGGCAAACGCCTTACCTCCATGCTATCTCCCGGGCCCCTATTATTAAAACCCTTTTTATTGTGGTTGTCCATATACAGATTGCGACATGGATTCAGGAATCAGACTTAGGTCTCTGTCTCTGTCTCCACCTATTGCGATGGAGTTAATAATGGTACCTACTACCTTGAGCCATGAGATTTAAATACAATAAAATAGAAATTAACAGGATAATTTAAGGCATAGAAACACACTGAAAATCATTCATTTTTGTGTGTGGAATGAACTACATATAATTCTATTATAACTCCACTAGTACTTTTTGCCCTCTTTTGTGTAAATGATTATCTGTGATATTTTAAGCTATTTGAGAACAGGGACTATGTGTGATTAGGATTGGCATTTTGTCTGCCATAAATAAGTAAATAAATACCACACACATTTTTGAATAAGAGTAGATCGCAGAAAACATTCATGCTATTTTTATTACAGGAAAATTGTGCTTCAATTGAAAGAGAACTAAAAATCTGTTGCCTTAGTTATAGAATTTAATTCTGTAAGGGTCATTCATTCGATTTTAATCTTACTGGGGCTCTTTATGTTTTATTGCCTTTGAGTAATCTCAGAGTTCTCTAAGTTATAGGTCATTGATAGCAAAAAGCAACCATTTCTGATTTGGGCATGCATTTTACATTTAGCGAAGTAGAGATTGATCCCTCTCATTCTGGAAAAAGCCAAGTTCACACGTAAACGTCAATATACTTGATCCACAAATCTCCTTTAAATGAATTTCTTATAAATGATTTTCTTACAAATTGTTAAATTAATATTGGATTCAATAGAAGCTCTAGCAATATACATTTGACAAGTGAATGAGTAAATGGCTTACTTTAGAGTTTTTGGGTTCAGAGCTTGTCTAATGATGATTTCTACATTTTAAAATACTTTGTGGTCATTGTTTTCTTTTGCTGTGCAGAAGTTTAGTAGTTTGACATAATTCTTTTTATTTTTGTTTCCATTTTCTTGACCAATGGTATCAAATCACTGAAGAAGCCTTGAGAGTCAATGCCATAGAGGTTCTATCTCTTTTTCTCAAAATAATTTATGGATTTGGGTATGACATCAAGGTCTTTTCTCCATATTGTTTTTGTTTTTGTTTTTTTTTTTGAGCCACACCTCATGGTGCTCAGGGCTTACTCCTGGCTCTGTGCTTAGAAATTACTCTTGGCAGGCTAGGGTGACCATAAAGAACGTCAGGGGTCTAAACCAGATCAGCTGTGTTCAAGGCTGATCACCCTACCTGCAATTCTACTGCTCCAGCCTCCTTTCATCCATTTTGAACTGATTTTTTGTTTTAGTTTTTGTTTTTATTTTTTTGAACTGATTTTTATGAATGGTGTGAGGTAGGGCTTTTAGGTCATTTTCCACATGTGGTTAATGAATTTCTTAATTTTGTAGAAAAATGAAGAAATATGAGGTTAAAAAAAGTAATTCCTATTCCAAAGTTCTATGAAAAAGGCAGGAGTCCCTATCTAAAAGATAAGGGGTAGCAGTGTTTGCATAGGCAGGTATAGAGGAGACCTTGACCCCAAGGCTGCAAGTTAAGAGAGCACTTAGATTTTTGTCCTATTATTTTATGTTTTTCCTTAAGAGGTAAGACCAAATTTTTGTGTTTCTTG
The DNA here is from genome assembly GCA_004027635.1 of Crocidura indochinensis. Lineage (NCBI taxonomy): Eukaryota > Metazoa > Chordata > Mammalia > Eulipotyphla > Soricidae > Crocidura > Crocidura indochinensis. Next base: position 5,688 of record PVKC010003729.1, read on the forward strand.
AGCGATCTTTCTCTAAGTAAAAGTGATAGTTATAACTGGAGAGAGATTAGTGTCACAGATGAAACTGGACTCATGATTCAGATGGAACACAATAATAACTGATGCTCCTTCTGATAACTTATCTCTATATCTTAAAACTACATCCATGAGTAGATAGCATAATAATACAACATTTTATCTCTATAAGGGCACCACGTGGGAAAAATGCTATGAAAATATTTCTTTGGGATGCTATGACAGAAATCAGGATTGGTATCTTGCTGCTGGTTCTGATTAAATAAAAAAGACCCTTGAGAGATTGAAGTAAGCAACTTCTCTCCTAGCTGTGTCCCTTTATGCTCAGCGCAACTAATTTTTATCTGTATCATTATTCACCTGTGACTGTTACCATCCAAATTTTCAGAAGGATCTGACTGACATGCCTATTGATCTGTAACAATGAGAAGACTGATTTTTGGGATCTCTGGGCCCAAACTTACATATATCTTTAACAACTCATCTCCTCCCATGAGTTAGAGAACAAAGACATTATTATTTTTAAGTATGTAGAGATTCATATGGAGTCCTTATGGGGCTATGGTAAATGAAATCAGAGATGTGGGAATAGTCTAAAGACTACAGAAAGGAAGAATTGGCAGAATAATAAAGGAAGAAAAATTACATCTTGAACACCCTTTCAATATTTATCAAATTATAACTATTACAATGATCATTTAAGCATAAAAGTGTTTGCTTTAATGGAATCCACTAACTTTATAAAGAATGACAAAGTATAAAATATAAAATCTTATTAAAGGAAACAGGTAAATATAAACCTGACCACAAAGAAAGCTAATATCGAGTAGCTGAGGAAAAATATCATTCAAAGATGGAGTAATAGCTTATTTATAGCAAAATTTGCTGAGAAATACAAGCTCACAAAGGTCAAGCATTACTGTCTTGCATTAGTGAGAAAATATGTCATTTGTAATTGGCACATTAATTTTAGGCCAACTTATCTGGTTAGAGTGTCTCAGAACATCAGTTTTCCTAGATTAAATTAAGCATTCTGCCTCTTTACATTCTGATTATGTTATTAATTTACTTTGCAGAACAAAAGTAAAATCTTTAATGATCAGCATATGAATTAGTGAGGATTTGCCATAGTACAGAAATCCAGATGAGTGGCTAACCAAAGAAAGAAGAAAAATATACTTAATTTTTCATAATTTTTCTCTAGGGTGTGTAGAAAGTTTTAATATATTTCTCCTTCATTTAAAAGATATAACTACAGTTGTTATTTGAGAATCAGTTGGGATTTAAAGCATAACTTAATCATCTGTAGACTTTATAGGTTGTCTACTAAGAGGCATTGCAATGCCATATTGATAGCAAAAACGAACACTTACAAAATGAACATTTACATAGTGCCAGTTTCATGTCAAGCATTTTTTGGCCCAATAGCAAAAATTGTTTATTAAATATCTAAAAACAAATTTAATATTCAATTATAGCTATAATAATATTTTATATTTTACACAAAAATGGACAAATAATAAAACAGACCCATAATCAAAATTATCCACACATTCATAATAGGAAAATTTTCATAGAATTCATAGAACCTTATATTTTACAGTCTTATTTAATAATGTATTTCTGCATTTTGTTTTGAAAGTACATTCAGTCATGCTATGTGATGTTAAAGAAATGATAGGTAATGATGGTGATAGAAGCAAAGCCAACCAGTTTCAAGTAAGGTCCTGACCCCACTGTACTAGCTCTCTGGCTCCTAATACCTATATTTTAACCTAAATAACTAATCTAAAAAATATGTGTATCTGATACTCACATAGGTACCCAAAGGTTGTGGTAGCCACTAGAAGTAAAACACATAAAATTCCCAGACATACTGAAACGATGTGCCATGGAAACCCTGCACACAGGCAAAGGGCAAAAGTCATGTCAAGCATTTAAATATAAATTCTCATTTAGTTCTTATAAGAACATGTAGCCCATTAATAAAGTAAAATTCTTTTCCTTTCTCTACATAATTTTAGAAACTTGTAGATTCTATTTCTCATCTATGGCATTCTGTTTCTTTTTGGTGGGGGAGTTATCCCAGTGTTTAGGAAACCTGAGGGTCTTTCCTGGCCAAGTTGGCTGGTGCGTCCATGTTAAAGCCCAAGGCTACAGTGCCTCTTGAACCCTGGTGCCATGGATTACCCTGGCTACTCCTGCAATGCTCAGGGTGGTCTCCAGTACTGTGTCTTGCAAAGCTCATGTGATATTGGGGAATGAGCCAGGTTCAGCCATCTATAAGGCAAATGCCTTGATCTCTATAGTCTTTTTAACCTCCATCAATGAAAATAATACCTTGTTCTGTTCTTACTAGGACCAACTTTGATTTATAAATTCATATTGCATAGTTGCTTTATTTTCTTTATTTTCTTTTCTGATAGATTGTAGATTCTACAATTTACTCTACCAACAATGAGACTCTTTACTATCATGTATTTAAATTCTAGCATTTTATGGATACTAAAAATATTGTTGAATAAATTAAAGACAACAGTTTCTGAGTTTATAAGAAGCAGATTATTACTTTGATAATCAAGACTATGTGGGAATAAAATCCATACTTTGAAAATAATTTAGCATGCATCTCTCTCTTTGGGAAGATCAGAGTTTCTTTTACTTGCTCATTTACTTAAAGTCAGAAGCACCATCTTCCTTGTGAGGTAAATTATCTTGGGCATTTTGTCTCAAAAACAGTTGTGAGGTTTGCATTCTTGAAAACATTGTGTTTGGATGTCAGTGGACATTGTTTTCCACCAGCTGTTAAGTTAATTGAAAACTGCTCTCATCTTGAGAGAATTAGGTTATACAAGGTGACTTCATGGTGAGCAATGCTAACATGAAAACACTCAAAGGAAGTCAAATAGTCAAGTTGGAGAAGGATTTTAGTTAGGAGAGAAAAGAGATGAAAAAGAGGAATGTTGACAAGTTAGAATGCAGTTATTGGTTTTCCTTTTGTTACTTTCTCATTAAATTAAAATATTACAGCTGGTTGAAGAAAAGGAAGCTCTGGATTTCATGCCAAACCAACCAAAAATTCTTTAAATTCTAATTATGGTGTTAATGAGAAAATGTGGTGATAGGGCAACAATGTTTCAGTGATAAAAGATGATTGTTTTCCAACAGTAAATCCTTTCTTCTAGCTAGAAATTGCTAAAATGAAAATATTTATTTATTAGTTATTCACTTTTTATGCATTTTATATTTATATCCACAGCGCATGATATAATTGACACAAAATTGAGTATATATAGGTCTCAGTTGCTAGCAAATTAATAGAGATAAAATCAAAGAGACAACTATCTCCAATAGAAAATAATTAAATTGACTTATGGGTCAATAATACTGTATGACGTTAAGGAAAAGGAAGAGATTATTTTTAAAGTTTTATTTGTGGTTAATCTTTCAACAAGTAGACCTGAGGATCTCAATGATTTTATTGATATGGGAAGGACATTAAAATATGGGGAATAAATAAATGAATTAATAATAATAAATTAATAAACTGGTAAAATAAAACAAAACAAAACAGAAGGGTAAATGTCTAGAATGTTTGCCATGAATGGGCAGTCTTTTTGGAATTAAGATTAGAAGGGCAGTTCTGCTGTTTATGGGCAATTGTCCTTCCACTGTAACTACCTTGTCCTCTTTGCATCATTGTTCTCATAATTTAGAATAAAAAATTAAAAAAAGAAAGAAAATGCACCAAAAAAAGGGCAGTTCTGAAAATTGGTTGAAAGCCTTTTATATACTCTAAAAAAGGAGTACAGTATATATTTTGTTTTTGAAAACATTTCTGTACATCTTTGAAGCAAAGATTTTGAACTATGTTTTATTTATTTTATTTATTTATTTTTGGTTGTTGGCCACACCCAGCAGTGCTCAGGGGTTACTGCTAGCTCTGCATTCAGAAATCACTCTTGGCAGGCTCAAGGGATCATCTGAGATACTGGGGATCGAACCTGGGTCCGTCCTTGGTTGGCTGCATGCAAGGCAAATGCCCTATAGCTGTGCCATCTCTCTTGCCCCTGAACTATGTTTTAATTTGAAAAATCTTTTCAAGAATGGTTTTAGATGATTGAGATTCTGTTTCCCTTGTGGTAGAAGGCTAATTTTAAAAAGAAAAATGTTCATTTTGGAGACTAGAATTTTCTCAAGTTAGAGTTCTTCAGTGAGATACTTAGTATTCTAGGTTTTTGAGTGTCTCACCATTAGGACTTGGGATCCAAATGACTCATGTAAGACACAGTAACTTGATGTACTGTAAGTTAAAAAAATGGTCTTTGACACAGAATTCTGGTCTTCTGTTAGCAATCATTAAGCACTGGCAGTGTTAGTTTGGAATTGGGAAATTATTCCAAGACATTTTACAATTCTTCTTAGACTATAATATATAAATCCAAGTAAGGTATTGCCTAGAGCATGGGGCAAGTTTTCTAGATATAGAAATAACAAAATATGCCAGTTAACTGGGAAAGGAATTAGCCCCCAGTCTGCCCCAAAAAAGAGTTTTGAGACTCAATTTCCTAGGGGACAATGCTTATCTAAGTGTGAATAGGATTAAGAGAATTTTCAGATAAATCACAGAATGGTGGAAAATATTTGCATAAAACACCACATCTAATTAAAAACTGGTCACCAAAAACAGCAATAGAAAAGTAGATGGTCCAACTAAAATTGAACTAGAGTTCTGAAAAACACCTCACAAAAAAAGAATACAATATGAAAAAATACCCAAATAATGGCTTATTAAAATGAGATGCCATCAACATTTATAGGTATTTTTCTTCATGCTTTAATTTTTTTCTCAGCATATAAAAACATCTGGTATATGTCAGATCTGTTCATCTATTTTTTCATTTATTTTTATGTAATAAAGCTTTTATTTGAGATTAATGAATTGCTATTAATGAATTACAGAATAAATGGACCATTTTAGGTAAACAGTTAATGTCCCTTAAGAAGGGGTAAACTTCAGAGATTTTTTTTTTTTGTGGAAATAAAAGAGAAAGATGAGGTAAGTGGTTAAAGACAAGAGTGTGTTAGCTTTATAAGTTTAAATTATTCTTGGCTATACATAATTAATTACTAATTCTGTCCTTTAGTCTCTGTGATCACTATGTCCATTCTCTTAGTGGTTTCTCAAACAACAACTTGTGAAGCAATTGCTGTTAGGCTCATCTGAAGGCTCTTTGCCCAGAAAGTGGCATTTCTACTGTGAGATTTCTGACCCCGCTTTGAAAGTTAGTCATTTTCATGCTGCTGTTGACCACCAGGCTGTCATGTGATCAGGAAGATATTTATTTGGGAATAGGAATGATGATTTGAGTACATTACAAAGGACCAGCCCTAAGATGTCAGGTAGCAGGTGAATTAAGAGAAGCCTACAAGAAATAGATGGAAAATAAGATCAATTGTGAAGCTTTGGATTGGCTCTTAAATTCAATTGTCTGTCTGTGATTACTGCACAGGCCTGTGGTAACACCTCTTAAGATCATACCTATAGAACTGATTTTGCCAAGAGTGTTAGAGTATGTAAGAGGGGACCTTGAGATGGTAAAAGGATGTTAATATTCTGATGGTATCACTCTGTACTTGAAATTCTATTGTTAGAAATATTTCAAATCATAAGTCCAAATTATAGTTGGCTTAAAAAAACCCAAAAGTATTAATTGGGAGATCTCAAGAAACCTCTCAGCAGCTGCCCCTTTGTTTCTAAAAATTTATTTTCTGAGAGCTGGAGCAACAGTACTGCAACTAAGGTGTCTGCCTTGCACATGGTTGACCCAAATTTGATTCTTGACATCCCATATTGTCTCTGGATCTCCAGGAGTGATTTCTGAATGCAAAACCAGGAATAAGCCCTGAGAACAGTCAGTTGTAGCTTCCCCAAAACACAAACAAAAAACAACTCCAAACCAAACTAACCAACAAAACATAATAAAACCAATAATTCCTGTTTTCTGGAGTCAGAGTGGTAGTACAAACTGGTAGTTCATTTGTCTTGCATACAGCCAATCTGGGTTCCATCCCCAGAACACTATATGGTCCCATGAGATTTCCAGTTAAGTCTTTATCACAGCCAGATGATGCCCAAAACACACCACACCCCCCAAGCAAACACCACCCAAAACTTGTTTTCCATTTCCTAGATTTTCTTCTAAACTCATTTTTAAAATTGTTTTGAATGGGTAAAGTTCTACCATAATTATGGTCTGTTTTGTTTGTATGCTTTTGCTTACACTAATTCTTTTGTTTGGAGTATTTTTTGGGGGGAGTCATATTTTTTCTTTTGACTGCTATTAGATCCCAGACTTGACTTCGCCAGTGTGTGCGCAAGAGGGTTATTAATTAGAAATAAATTAATAGTACTAATAGACACTTTAATCATGCTTTCTCCAAAACACTGGAATTTCTTCCACTCTGTTTTCTCTTACACACCAATTAAATCATTTTGTGTTTTTTTTTTCACAATGTTGTTCATACTACAGTATTTTTTCCCCGCCATTTAAGTTGTTTGTGATTGAGTTACACTCATATAATGTATCATACCCTTTACCAGTATGCATTTTCTGCCACCAGTGTCAACGGTTTCCCTCTCATCCGCTCTGGTGCACTCATGAAATGGGCATCATGACCCTCGTAGACAATTTTCAAACCATTTTTTTCCTAACTAGATCAGTCATTCAAATCAAAACATCAGAATTTTTTGAATCATCTTTTCTTTACAGATGCATTACTTTCCATCTCACAGCTTTGTAAACTGATCTTTCAGTTATTCATGTTTTGGTATCTATGCACGTATTACATGCATTTTTACATTTATTTTATTTGTCTTGTGTGAATGTATTATTTTCTCATGTGACTGTCTATTATTTTCCAACTCTAAGAACCTATAAGTGTAGTGGAATATTGACCCACTCCCCAACAATGCTATTTAGACCTATTTTTTAAACACTTTATTAATTTTTAAATATGAAGATGCTATAAGAAGTGGATCAGAATTTGGTCGCCTTTTTTTTTTTTTTGGTTTTTGGGCACACCCGGTGATGCTCAGGGGTTACTCCTGGCTATTCGCTCAGAAGTCGCTCCTGGCAGGAACGGGGGACCATATGGGGAACCGGGGTATCGAACCTTGGTCCGTCCTAGGTTAGCGCAGGCAAAGCAGGCACCTTACCTCCAGCGCCACAGCCCGGCCCCCTCGCCTTGGATTCTTAGGCAACCATATTTGCATCTGTTTTTAAATGCGTTCTATGTAGCAATGATGTCCAGATTTATATCTCTAGTTCTGGCTTTATCCCTGTATTTCAGATTCAAAGATTCAGTTGCCCATCTGATAGCTTCACTGAGGTATATAACAGAAATATCTCAAATATATAGGATGTAGAAAGTTTCATTTCTCTTGCAGTTTTCTTCATGACAACATCAGTACTACCAAGTTGTTGGTACTGAAATATTAGTGGTATCTATATTACCTCAGTTTCTCACTCTCACTGTTGATTTTTGGCTTTTGTGCCACACTTGGGGTTACTTCTGGCTCTTAACTTAGATATCACTTCTGCAGGCTTGAGGGACCACGTGGGATGTCAGTGATTGAACCCAGGTTGGCCACGTTCAAGGCAAATGCCATACTTGCTGTGCTATCTCTCTGACCCAGAGATTCAATTTTTGGATCTAACAGTAAAATGCTACTCCTGCTCAAACTCCTCACACTAAGTGTTACCAGGGCCACCAGAATCCTGATGGTTGGCATTTAGGGGACCATGCAGTGCCAAAGATCAAACTCTTCACACTTGAAATGTATGTGTTTCAGGCTTTTGATCTATCTCCTAAGATTCTGTTTTGATTATTGTATATATACCTGTGCATGTGTTTATGCGTGCATGTGTGCGTATGTGTGTGTGTGTGTTGGGTCACACCCAATGATGTTTGGGGCACACAGGGATAACTGCTGGCAGTCTAAGAGAGCCATATTGAGAACTAGGAATTAAAGATGGATCAGCTGTGACAATACAAATGCTCACCTTTTGGTTATTATCTCTCTAGTCCTATATTTTTGAACTAGGAAGTGCAATGCTTTCAGTTTTGTCTTATTTCTCGGGATTGCTAGGCCTTGCTATAGGCTTATTTTGTTTCATAAACATTACAGAATGCTTTCTGTTTATGTACCATAATACTTTCTTGGGATATTCATATCTGCTAAAGTTCACATTCTGTCAAAAAGCAAAGGAAAAATATATATGTGATATAATAAATGTATATAATAAGCCATCTAGCTCTGTAGATGAAAGGGATCCTAAGATGGAAAGAGAAATTGGAAGTTCCTGAGTTGGGATGAGTCCAAGGAACATCAAGGATTCCATTCTGGCTGCAGCATGAGTGAAGGAGAAAATGGAAGGAAATGAGGTCAGTAAGTTAGCCAAGGGTCTCTCTTGTGCGCCTTTGGATTTTCATTCTAATTGTAATAGGAATCCCTGAGATAGTTCAAAGCCTTGGAGTGACATAATCTTTTACTACACAGAGAATTGCTTTATGAACTATTTCCTTTTCAGAAAGTCCCGAGGGGACTGGCTGAGAATTAGTGATTCTCCAGAAATTCGAACTTTCTGAAGGCTCCATATTCTTATACACCAGTCAGGTCCTCTATTGGTAGCTAGAGATCTGGGAAAGTGAGCTCAGATTCACACATTCCTTTTTGAGAGTCTTTGGCTAAGCCAGCCTTTCTGCCTTAACAATACTTCTTCACACTCATGAATTTAATAAAGCTTGAAGAGCAAAGAGAAAAGAGGGCAGAACACTCCCCGGATTCTCTGAGGTCTCCAATATAAATAGGCTATAAATAAATTGCAAATGCACAAAGAGTTTTGATTCTTTCCACAGACTAAAATATCATTAAGCTTCACATGGAACATTTCCTAAAGATTTAATGATTAGAATAGGCCAAATTATAATTTACCAAGATATTGTAGAAAGCAAATATTCCTCAGCTTTGTTTTACTCATAGGCACTTTTGATGATCTCACAAGTGTAACCTTATTTTAAAAATGTTTTTCAGAATTTGTTTTTATTTTCATTCCACACAGTGTTGACAAGTAAAAGAATATATTTTGAATAAAAGAATTATTTGGAAGACCAGGAAAGTATATTTTAATACCTAACTATAAATAAAGAAAACTAGAAGAGAGATGGTGTATTTTATGTCTAGTTATTAGAAAAACAGCAGTTGGATTTTGTACTTTGTTGTTGTTTTGAGACACACAGTGGCATTGGTGTATTGCTTGGTGGAGAGGGATAAGCATTCTATATATTTAATATAGGTAAAACTCTAATTTGATATAAATAGATATTAGCTTGATCTTCTATGAGATGACTCAGAAAAATGCAGCTTGACCCTCTTATTTCAGGAAAAAATGCTTTAGGCCCTAGGCTATAAATCTATGGTTCTAGGTATATATCAGTCTCATTTACCTTTTTTCCACATGTAAATTGTTCACATATTTATTGCCTCTTTGCCTAAAAGTATGTAAAGCTCATGCATTGATCATTCCACAGGCTCATATTCATAAGATCTCTGTAAATACATAATTAAATTATGTTTTCTCCTCTTAATCTGTCTTATTTCTTAGACCAGTTAAATGCTTGAGAGGAGAGTTATCTTCCCCTTCCTCACCGATTGTGATGTCATAATTAGCATTAAATGTAATGTCTATGCTTATGACGACATAGGATAAGCTTATTTTAAGTTCTATGTAACATTTTCTTGGTTACTTCAATTTAAGAAGCTAGTGTCTGATAGTAGCTTTAAGCTGTTCACTGGTCCTCTTTATTTTTCTTCCCTTCTTTTTAATTTTGTAGACACACCTCAACTTTCTTCTTTATATCTTAACTAGTGTTACATCACATGCTACTAATGGCAGGAAGCCAATGTGTGAATTGACATTCACACATGTGAATTGACCAAATAGGACTGATGCAGAGAGTACAGAAAAAGCAGGTTGGTATTTAAACTTAAGAAAGCAAATAATCAGGCAATATGTAGCACAGAAATGGATATTCAATAATGAAGTTGCTGCTTACAGAATACTGTTTTGTATTCTTCATTGTTTGTGTGTGTCTGTGTGTTTTTTAATCTATAGTGGGCAGTCTTGAGTTGAAAAAATAGGAGCAATAAAATTATTTATAAATATATATACATATATATGATATATATGCAAAGCTAAGAGAAGATGCAATTAATTAAAAAAATAGGAGCAAACTCCAGGATATTGACTAGTAATATCAATAAAAATGGGCAAAATACCCTGGCGTCCCATATGGTCCCCAACCCAGGAGCAATTTCTGAATGCATAGCCAGAAGTAATCTCTGAGCATCACTGGGTGTGGCGCCCCCAAATAAAAAATAAATAAAAACCTCAAAACTTTAGCCATGTCTAGTAAAGTATATTCAAACTATCAAAAACAAAATTGCAATGTGATATCAGAAATACTGAATTGTATGTAATTCTAGTCTGGCATAGGAATACTTAAGTCAGTTTTCATGTATCCTTTTTTCTAGAGAAATACCTTGATCACAGAGAGGACAGAGACATAATAGAGTACAGATAAGTCAGAATAGACAAGATAGAATTTGGTTGTATATCACCAAAATATTCAGGGATAGAATGCTCAAATCACTGAAATGATTCTAGACTTGTCAACCTAGTGTATCTTGATAATTTACCCTCTGATTTCTTTACTGTATTTGCCTTACACAAAATAACTGTATTTTGCATTGCCTTCTCACAGTGAGGGGATTTCTGATCAGTGACTTATTTATGCATAATAGCATGATGGGTGTATTTCTCATGATAAATAAAGAAACTAATATTTGGCTTCTGTAAGATCAGTTTAAGTTTGTGTCTTATGGAACAAACCACATTTTGTTGAGAAAGTTAAGATTTGGAAGATTCAGATATATCTCTGTCCTTCACCCACCCTCTGGCCTATTTCTCATCTTGTAAAATTGCTGTAAGCATTAAAGAACAACCACCATGGCAATTTTTATCACTACACCATTGGTAATGTACCTACAAGATTAACAGTAGATATTTTGTAATGTATACGCTATTTTCTTAAGCCAATTTTATATTTTATCTTTTTATGTAATCTATATGATGCAATTTTACATCCAGATGAAAATCATCAATATTTATGAATAAAATATTAACATATTAACTGCCCAGAAGAATTTTGGATATTGGATACCTACTCTTCATGAATCTTGTTACAATGACAACCCCAAGTCACATTCTATTTTTAAGATGGAATCAATATTAAAAGTTAGATAATGTTTCAAAATGTCCTGCAAAGGAAGGAAAGGGATCATTATCATACCAGATGCTTCCTATCTCCAGTGGGAATATGCAAAAGGTTTTTATGAGCCAGGCCCCATCAGCACACAGGATAGAAGGCATAGAGCATGTGTTTGAATAAAAGCATAAGAAGAATGTTAGTCTCAGGAATGCTAGAACTAGAGCACAGAACAAGAGCCAATTAGATTCCTTTTCCTCTTAGATGTCATGAAACCCATAAGCAAGCGACCTCAATTTTCTAAAAGTTAGAAAAAAGGATTTTCACAGAAAGATATGATGAGGAATATCAGGAGTTTTTCTTTAAAATACGTGGCATCGTGAACTTATATGGCCAGACCTAAATACTGGCATGTAGAAAGGAAAAACCTAACTCATGTTTTATGTTACCACCACTTTTTTAAAAAAATAAAGCAAATATTCTCATTCTTCCTAAGAATTCCTTATAATACAGAGAAACCATAATAGTAGAATAGATAAAAGAAAAGAAAACAAACTTTTCTCTAAAACACTTAATTTGCTTTTACCCTGCTCATTCCATTCAGAATTATAACTAAATCTTGAAATCAAATATATCATCATTTAGGAATATAGATAATAAGCATTCACTGTGTTGTTCACTGCCATATGCTCATTGCTGACTGTAATAGTTCTAAATATTGCATTAATGTCAAAAATTGTTTGAATATTCTTATTTTAATAGTATAATTATAATAACTCTTGTTGTGGTCCCATTATAATGAAATGATAACTATATTTGTGTCTCTAAAATTACTTACATTATATATTATATAGCTCTTATATATAATATATTGAAGAAAATTCCCAATGATTGTTAGGATTTTTAGCTTGTTTTATAAACTGCAGTGTCTATAGGACCCACCGAGTATATTGAATATAAAAAAGTAGATTCCATATATCTGTTACATAAATTATTTGTTATTTTATAGAGGGGAAGATAATATCATGAAAAATATGAACTTTCTATATCTGCTGTATTGGATCAAGTCCCAAATGTAGACCTAGCTTGAAATTTGGTAGGTTTTCAATGAAACATTTTAATCTATTATTTCTTTTTTATTTTTATCTCTAAATAATTCTAGAACAATAAATTCATTTAATGTTCAATTAATCAAAACCACTTGTTATGAATAATCCAATATGTTAATATACCTATATGTTTATTAAAGCATCCATTTTCTAGAGGGAGATATTACAGGATAATCATACTAATGATAAATTGTTTCAAATCATAATTTTATCACTTAAAAGTAGGAATATGTTTTCAGTAATCAAATTTTTACAAGTTCTTACTCACTGTAAAGAACTTAAAAGATTTTAAAGAACTGTTTTCCCACAACGTTTTGCAGTATAGGGTTCTTTTACTTGGAGGAGAAATGGAACTCCTTTAAGAGGCAGGATGTGGAAATTAGCATGAACCAAATTGTTTACACAAAAGCAGTCTACACCTCCTTGATTAGGTCAGAGATTTTTGCCTTTACCTGGGACAGCTGCCTTCTATTAGCACTAGAAACAAAACATACAATTTGTCGTCACTGAACTATGACCACCTATTCATTTTGAATTTTTTTGTCTGAGAACAGAAATTCAGAATGTGGGTTGGCGGAGAAGAGTCGTTAGTTAGATGTATTTAGTTAGTTAGATGTAATTTATCAAAGTAAATAACAGTGTCTGCCATAAATGATGAGCAAGCTAACAAAATGCTGAACTATTATAAAAAGGACCTAGCAGAGAGACAGTCAGAAAGTTTTGTTTTTCTATTACAAAGAAATGACCCTCTCTATTTCTTATAGCCATTTTAGAACTGGGTGCCTAAAGGAAATTAAGGAAATACGTGATATCCCTTCAGTAACATTATTACAAACCACAGCATCTAAAAGGAAAAAAAAAGGAAGGTTGAGGAGAAAGAGACAGACACAGAGAGACAGGGTGACAGAGACAGAAAAGACAGGATAGAGAGGACAGAGCAGGTGGGAGGGAAACTGGGGACATTGATTGAAGGAAATATGCACTGATGAAGGGTGTTTACAAGTTATGAGTGAAACTCAAGCATGACAAACTTTGTAACTAAAAAAATAAACAGCTCTATTCTGAAAATTGTTTTTTTTTAATTATTGAGACGTTTTAGAAGTCCTGTCTATATAATGACTGCCAATATTCTGGAGGTAAACTCTTGGTGTGTCTAAGACATTAGATTTTGCACATTCCTATTACTGCATCTGGAAGAAATTTTGAGAAAAGTCAATGCAAAAATTGAGACAAAACAGAATGTCCTATATCTCAGAACAAAACACTGTTATTTCTCTGTAGTCAGGGAGGTTAAAATAGAGATCAAGTTGAGTTTTCTAAAATCAAGCAATCTAGTATTAGTGTGTATTCTCTCATATCCAGTGCTATTTCCATAACTTGTAGTATGTTTACTGTAGAGGAAACTTTTTGCTTGCTATTTTGTTTTTGGATCGCATCCAGTTATGGTTAAGGCCTACTCCTAGTTCTGCATGCAGGGAACCACACATGACAGACTTGGGGTAGGGTGACCTTAACTGATAGCTGGGATGGAACCTGGGTTTGCCACATGCAAGGCAAATACCATAGTTGCATAGTATCTATATGGCCCTAGAGGAGAATTTGAAAAAGGATTATACATATCCTTACTGAGTGCCCCCAAAGCCAGGGCAAACATAAGAATATATCCACTTAGAGTAAGTTCTTGTGATATTTAAATGTACGTGTTGATTTTCTTCTACTTTAACAACTGGATTATTTTCCTTCCTATAAAGAACAGTTAACAAGCAGCATCTAGAATCCTGCTCATTTTCCAACATGGCAGGTGTGAATATATTGGTAAAATGTTCTGTGCTCACCTTCAGCTTTATCTTCTGGGTAAGTATTTTTTTTTAATTATCAGTTTTATACAAGAAAAGGGATCTTGGTATATCATAAGAGAGATCAGATACTACACAAGAGAAATAGGAGGCAAAAGAAATCATACTTTCATGAGCTTGTTTGTATTTGATCCTTTTTTTTTTTTTGAGTATTTCAGTTATTGAAAATGAGCCGCCCGGGAGATAGCATGGAGGTAAGGCATTTGCCTTTCATGCAAAAGGTCATCGGTTCGAATCCAGGTCCCCTGTGCCTGCCAGGAGCAATTTCTGAGCATGGAGCCAGAAATAACCCCTGAGCACTGCCGGGTGTGACCCAAAAACCAAAAAAAGAAAAAAAAAAGAAAATGAGCCTATGACTAAAAAAAAGCACATTTCAGGATCTGTGAGAATAAACACTAAATGGATGTTTTGACTTTGTTGCAAAACAATCACAAAGGAAAATATCTCTCAATTAAAGGACAAATTTCTACTTATAGATTTTGGAGGCCTCCATCATTTAAAGGACCCCTTGGGGAAAATATCATATGATCTCCCACTGAATCTGACCAATCCTTTACATCTGGGTTTCAAACAGATGAATAAATGGAAGTGTCAGATAACAAGTATAAGAGGAGAAGTATTCTCAAAGACCTAGATAAGAAATAATAAAGGGTCATAAATTACATGAGATGAAAAAATAAAATTATTATTTCATGTAATGATAAAATTAAGTCAAAACAGAAGCACTAGTAATTTGAATTTAGTGTTCTGACATGACAACACCTCAACTTAAAATCAACATGGCCTGTACTTTAAAAAGTCTAAAGTTTATCTTAAAAATATATTGACATAAGACATAACACGTAAGAGAGGAAAAAGTTATTTAAAATTTTAGCATCATATAACAGTGCAAAATGGGGGAATAAAGAACGTAAGAAAAAGGTTGGATATCAGGAAATTGATTTTCTTTTTATGGTATATTTAAAGACAGTTCAAAAGTAATCAATGGAAAAACTCAAAGCACTTAAAAGGAAACATATTTTTGTTTACATAATTATAAAATGATAACAAAATAATAAGCTATCTCTTCCAGTGGTCCTCAAACTATGGCCCGCGGGCCACATATTGTATTTGTTACCGCTTTGTTTCTTCACATCAAAATAAGATGTATGCAGTGTGAATAGGAATTTGTTCATAATTTTTGTTTTTACTATAGTTTGGCCCTCCAATGGTCTGAGGGACAGTGAACTGAGCCCCTGTTTAAAAAGTTTGAGGACCCTTGATGACTGTGAAAACTATCGTAGTTAGTAGGTGAAAAGAGGGGGCAGTGGGAGTATTCAGTACAAAATTCTTTTGAGAGATGGGATAGTACTACAATGTTGGTGATAGAATCTAAGAATTATACAGATAGAATGTGAATCTAAACCTTGAAATATTTCATAACTATAAAGCAATGATAAACCAAAGAAAAACTATCAAATCATGTTCAATCTTTTCTTGTTTGTATATGTTCTGTATGATTTAAAAGCAATTCCCATATTTTTTAATTTTTCTGTAAAAAAGTTGCTATTTCTTTTACCACAATTGTTGTACTAAGGGGTTACTCTTGGCTCTGAGTTGAGGAATCACGCTTTGTAATTCTTGGGGGACCACGTAGGATGCTAGGATAGAAACCCGGGTGGGCCTCATGCAAGACAAGTTCCCTACCTGACATTCTATCTCTCCGCCTCTCCTGTAAAAAAATTAGTTTAACCATTAAGGAAATGCTTCTACAGAAACATAAAAAGAAAATATAGACATCCTCTTTAAGTTTTTTGAGATAGTCTGAGTGGGGATCAAATCAAGGGTCTTTTGTGAAATTTTTAACATTTACATCTAAAACATAAACCTCTTTAAAAAAATGTAAATGCTGTAACTATCACATTAAAATCTGGATATTTCACAAATAAAGTTCAAATTTTAAATGTTGCATACATGTTTAATCAATAGAAATATTTTCAAGTTGATTTTCAAGTCCTTTTGAGATCACTTTAATAACTTACACAATTTTTACTATTTGTTATAGCAAGTTGTTTCAGACTAATTTACCTATATACTGCCATAAATAGAACATATGTGGCTCATCTAAATAAATAAAAATAATTGAAAATGTCAATTATGTATGGGTAAATTGTACTCAACCAGTAGCAACTCTCAGTACTATTTGTCATAAAAAACAGCTTACAACATTCTAATGGCTATTTTGAATAGTTGGAGCCAAAATTTTATTGAAGGGTTGGAATGGTATTACAGAGTAAAGCACTTACTTGCCTTGCTTGTAACCAACCCAGGTTCCATCCCAACATTTCTTATGGTCTCCCAAATAATTCCTGAGAATAGAACCAGAAGTAAACGAAACATTGCCAGTTGTGACCCAAAAACAAAACAGAAACAGAAGCAACACAAAATTTCATTGAATAATAATCAGGAATTTGTATTAGATCTGAATTCAAACCAAAACGAAGTCTAAAGAAAAGTATGTTACAGTTTGGGATTATATATTTTTGTTTAGAGTCCAAGGTATATAGCAGATGTATGCTGTTCATTACCTAGGCATTGCTATCGATTTCCTAGTGTGCTCTGATTATTTTATGGTTATAATTATATCTTTTATTTATGATTACAAAAAAAATCTGGACATGGAAACTATTATGCTGAATGAAATAAGTCAGAAGGGAAGAGAGACAGAATATTCTCACTTATCTATGAGTTTTAAGAAAAATAAAAGACATTATTATAATAATGCCCAGAGATAAGGGTCGGAAGAACTGGCTCACGATATGAAGCTCACCTCAAAGAGGGGTGAGTATAGTTAGAGAAATAATAGACTAACAACTACCATGACAATGTTAATGAGTGAGAGAAGTAGAATGCCTGTCTCTAATACAGGGAGGGGGTGTGGGTGGAGAGAGATGGGAGGAGGCTTTGGTGGTGGAAATGTTGCACTGGTGTGGGAGTGCTCTTAGTGGCTGAAACCCAAATACAGTCATGTTTGTAATCACGGTGTTTAAGTAAAGATATAATAAAAAATAAAATTAAAAAAAAGGAAAGCAATAAAAGAAAGAACTGAGTTGTCTAGCTACACTAGATGCAAAAAAAAGGACGATAATATAGACTTGGGTATGAGAAATCATGATAAAACATTCCTTCTAATGCTATAGACTCAATTATTTTTAACTTCTCCAGAGAACAAAGGCCAGAATCCTCCCAACAAATAGAGTCTTGAGATCTACAATTTCTGTATATGACTTCTTGAAATGGCATTTTTGAGTGAAATAATAGTTGTAAAGGCTACTTTAATTTCTCAGTTCATGGATGATATCAGCATTTTAACTCATAATCTAGATAGCAGAAGGTTAAGCATTACTCCTATTTTTATCCACTTACCCTTATCCCCCAAACACAGAATTCTCTGTGGAATTTTACAATCCTTCGGAAATTAGCAATTTGTCACATTCCTAATGTTTACTTAAGCAAAATTTTAATGGTTGTATTGATGTGGTTTTCATATAGATCTCCATGGCCTTGTTTTCAAATGCCTTCTTTCTGGTGTAACTTACAAACTAAGCCTTTGCAAAGTAGGGCCAGATGTTAAAATATCACTAGATATGCATATGGACATTCATGTTGAGCATAACAGTTTCTTTTCTGAGTGAACTTGAAATATGCCATATAAATAAGCAATGATTTTAATTTGTTCGAACTAGTAACTGAAGAAACACACATGTGGAAATGAAAATCATTCCTAAACTCATGCTAGAGATTGATGCAAGTTAGAGTAAATTGAAGTTACTCAGATAACATAAATGGTAGGTATAAAAATATTCTTCTGAGTCTGTCAAAAAGCATATGAAGTGACAAATTTTTCTATGATTTTCTCATGTAAGACAGAACTTGGGGGTGCTATCAATGCTTAAAGGATCTTAGGGGTTTAAGTAAGCATGGGAAATAACTGCTTTAGCTTGTAGATCTGGTAGAATAATTATAAGAGAGTGAGAGCTATGAAAAGGTCAACATTTAAAGAAGGAACATAGAATGCATAGCATTACAAATACCAAATGAAGTCAGATGAAAAGGAGTCTACAAGTTGTAAAACCAAATGTATTAGTAACTGAAAAAAGTCAATGCATGGAATAACAGAAGAAAGGAAAAGGAAGTAAGAAGTTGTGGAGTGACAAAAACCATGCTTTTTTTTGGTTAATTACTATATTTTCTGTGACACCTTGCCCTCTAGATTCGGCGTATTAAATGCAATTTAAAAGAGATGAGGCAAAACAGATATATGTCAAATAGAGGTACATAAAAAACTGCTTTTCATTTTGCCAGCTAAAAGATAAATCTCCCAAAATAAAGACTTCATGTGGCTGAGCTGTGTAAACTTTGTAAATATATAACTTACTTTTATATAGTGTATAGGCACTATGAAAAATAACAAAAGCTATTAATGCCCAGTAGTTTATAGAAAGACTGAACATCAGCATTGGTGACATTTGTTAGTTACTCTGTGGTTTTATATTCTCATTGGTAAAATTTGAGAAGATAAAAGTATGTAACTTGTGAGGTTGTTGTTATAAGGAAACAGAGACTCGGATTGCCCCTGCTCAGTCATAAGCGAAAAGCCCGCCTCTTGTAACAGCTGCTGGATGACAGTTGGCCTGGGGGTATATAAAGCCCCTAGCTGAAGTGCTGGGGGGTGAGGAGACTGCTTCTGCCACCCCACCCTGACTGCTCCTGCTGGAAGGCTGGAGAAACTTTACCAGACTCCAGGCTCCTACTGTCTTTTGCTGCCTCTCCTACTGTTCTGGACTAAACACTAACAGTTGTAAAAATTAAATGACCTAATAGTATATAAGAAACTTAGAAGAATGTTTAAGAAAAACCATTTTAGTCAACATTTTATAATCAACTTTAACGAGTCCAAATATGAAACCTCTCCACATAGAGATTAACACCTTTAAGTGCTGGGTTTTGAAATAGAAGAGATAAGATGTTAAAATTATAATAAGGTGTATGCCATTCTTTTAATTATAAAAGAAAGGGAATAGTGGATTTTGTAAATAGAGATGAGATTGGAAACGATTGTAAAAGAGATGGTAAAAAATTCTAAATGAGATTTTAAACGATTGTAAATTTGTAAATGAGATTCAAATTCTGAATTTGTTCCTTCATGCCTGTATCCAGTGACATGGTACTTTAAAATTTTTTTAATAAAGAATGACGACTTACAAAGTTAATTGTTGAATTTTAGGAGCATAGTATTTGAACATGAATCCCACCAACAGTGTTAGTTCCCATTACTATCGTACTATCAAGAGTATGAGACATACTTGGTCAATTTCCTCACTCCAACCACCTTTGCAGGCACATTAAAATTTGGTGATATCAGCTTAGATCATATTACTAACCTCTGCTTTGGATCTATATCTGTATGACTCTTTCACCTCCCCCAATATAACCAAGATTTAAATCCCTTTTCTCCCATTACTCCCTTTTCTCATCTTCTTTTCTTCCTTTATTTTGTCTCTATCTTTGGCTATAAGGTTAGGGGCACCTACACATCACCCTTTTACTATATATTATATTTCCTAATACAATTATTTTATATACCATGGGTAAGTCAGTTCATTATATTTGTCATTCTTCTTGCTTCTTCGTTCCAGTCAGGCATTATTTCCTAAAAGTATTTTTTTTCTTTTCTCATTTGAAAAAAATGAAAGTGACAATTTTATTCATCAGAGTTAATTATGAAGATTAACAATGATATTTATGAAAAATCTCTGTATTGAGAAATGCCATATAATAGTTGTTATTTTAACACTTTTCCCCAATTATAAACAATTACTTTTTAAACTTAAAGTTATTGGTATCTAAAGTTATTGAAAGGATAATAGTGTGAAAATGGGAAGCCCTGCAAAGCAATAAACATACTAATTTTAACACCCAAACTTAAAAAGGTGCCTGTTATAATGGCAGGCTAAGGCAGAGAGGGTGGTGGCATGGGTTTGGACTCTGGGAATATTGGTGGAAGAAGGTTAACACTGGTGGTGAAGTTTCTGAAACATTGTAGGTCTAAAACCCAACTATGAAAAACTTTTAAGAGCACAATGGTTTATATAAAAATTTAAAAAAGCAATAAACATATTTAATGCAATTTCTATCTAAGGTGCATTGATGTTCTTCAAGTAAATAGAACTCACAATACTGAAATTTTCATGGAACCATGAAAGACAGGATAGCCAAAGAATATTGAAAATTATGAGAGGCATCACATTTATAAAACAATAGGAATCAAACCAGACTGGGCTGGAGTGATAGTACAGTGCTTCCTGAATGCAGAGATAGGAATAACTCCTGAGCACCACCAGTATAGCCCAAAAATCAAAAGAAAAAAATTAAAAATGTATTTCTTTGTCTCCCTGTCCAACTGGGTCCCCAGTTTTATACCGTGGTCCCCCAATCATGTGATTTTTTTATCTGTGGACCTCTTAGAATATATTGGGGACACAAAGTACAAATATGGTTGCCAGTTGAAAAACAGAATACAATAGGACATTGTGGTTATTTTCAACTTCTGGCAATTATGAATGAAACTGTCCTAAATAACTTTGTGCAGGTTTTTGTTTTGCTTTACATAATTGTATCTATGATTCACCAGAACTGGCAGTGCTCAGGGCTTACCCTAAGGCTTGGTGACATTCCTTGGTGATAGATATTAAGCAAAATATAACCATAAAAGGTTAGATATCAACCTTTGTCAGATGTGTGGTGAGCAAATATTTTCTACTGCTAAGCAAGATGTCTTTTTACTCTAGTTTTTCTTTCTTTTGAAGTGCAGAAATTTCTTAATTTTATGTAATCTTATTTATTTTTATCTGTTTTCTTGATCAAATATCATGGGTTACTAAAATGTTCTAGCATCAATATCACATGAAAAGTCTTTCTTATGTATTCTTTGATGTAATTTATAAATTCCAGTCCAATTTTGAGGCCATTAATCTATTTTTAATTAACCTTTCTGTATGGTGTGAGATAGGAATCCAAATTATTTTTGGACATTGCTAACCAATTTCCCCAGAATAGACAATATTTGGAAATAACCATGTGTTCAAAGACAGATGAGTTAATAAGGAAACTGTGATATATATACATACGTATAGATATATACATATATATATATACTCATACAAAATAGAATACTACTTAGCTATTAATAATGATGTATTAATTTGCTGTTACTTGGGTATTAGTGAAGGGCTGTGTGTTGAGTGTAGTCAGCCAAAGAGGGACAATTAAATGTAATTGTAATTTAATTGTAAATGTAAATAACAATTATTTTGTTATATATAGAAAACAAAAAAAATTGGTCATTGATCATAGACTCTAAGCATTAACTCATAGCATTGAATTTGCCAATGGTGGCAGTTTGGAAGAAGGCCGTAAGACAGTGGTGGAAGAATGCTGTTACTCTGTGAACAGGGTTGTTAGAATATTGTATGCTTAAACTGATATGGGTTCTACATTTTTAAAAAATTAAAATAAAGGGTTAAATTTAGATGATTGTTGAAATCTTTTAGGGTACACTTACTCTCTGATTTTCTTTCCACTTACTGAATTCCCTATGCCTTAATAAAACTTACCTCCATACGTAGATAAAAAGAAAGCTATGCAAAGTCATTCAATAGTAAATATGGGCTGCAGAGATAATATAAGGGTAAAGGTGATTGCTTAGCATGTAGCCAATCTGGGTTTAATTCCCAGAACCACCTAGAGTCCCCTAAACACTGCTAGGGGTGATCCCTAAGCACAGAGCCAGTAACCTTCTCTGAAAAAGTGCCATGTATGGCCAAAGGCTTTCCTTAAATATCCCCACAAAATGTCTATTCTAGGGGCTGGTGAGGTGATGCTAGAGGTAAGGTGTCTGCCTTGCAAGCGCTAGCCAAGGAAGGACCACGGTTCGATCCCCCGGTGTCCCATATGGTCCCCCCAAGCCAAGGGCAATTTCTGAGTGCTTAGCCAGGAGTAACCCCTGAGCATCAAATGGGGGTGGCCCCCCCAAAAACAAAAAAAAATGTCTATCCTTAAAGTTATTAAACTGCTAATTTGGAATTCTAGGCATTGTGTGAGCCATATATCGAGTCAATGGTGTTACAAAGTTATTAGGTATGGGGATAGCTCAAATGCTTTTTCTGTCATAAGTAACAATAAAATCAGAATGACCTAGAAAGTTCTTCAAAGCCTGCTGTGTCTTGGATGTTCAGCCTGTTTTTAATTTCTCTAATAAGAGACTACTGAGGGTTTTGGTTTTGAGGGTATGGCACATATGTCCTTTAAAAACAAACAAAAACCTTGAAAGGCAATGGCTTTTCTTGCACAATAGTAAAATGTGCTCATATTTTATATATTGGACTTAATCCAAATTAAATAATCTGGTAAAGTTATTAAAGGAATTTGAGATTCTTAAATTCCTTATTGTACCTCTTCTCTCAGTAAGCTTTACTTATTCTTAAACAACTTATTTAACTTAAACAATTTAAACAACTTATTCTTAAAATTTTTCTGAGTACAGTGTAATTTAACAAATTTTGTCAAATGTTTTACTAGTCTCTATGGATATTCCAATTTTTTGTTGAATGGTAAAATAAGGTTTGGTGATTAGTTAATATTTCTTTCATGCTTGGTCTAAATTTCTCAGAGATAAACCAAGGGACTTCCTGATAAAGATTTTTATCTTTAATCTATTATGTTTTTATATCTTTTCTATGTCAAAATATAGCAAAAAACAGATTTGAAACTTGAAACATTACCTTTTTCTATAGTTGAAGTGATTTATTTTCATAGACTGACTAAACAGTGGATAGAAAACATAACTATTCCTTCTTATTAAACATACCGGTTACGAGAGTAAATGAACCTGGACGGAGCCTATAGTTAATCCCGTGACAATACACTCCAAGGGTGGAGAAACCCCACAACACGTAGGCCAAGTGAATTACTTTTTGAATGACTCCAATATTTACTGTGCCAGTGCAGGAGGGAAAAAACAAGGCAAAAAGCACAAAACATTTTTCTTTATATATTATTTTTTATCTTCATTTATTATTATTATTTTTTCTTATTTTTATTTACCTATCTAGTTTGTGTCAATTTCTTTGTTTTGGAGTGGGTATTGAAGTTGTTGTCTCCATTTATGGTTATATGTTTTTTTTCTTCTTTTCTTTTTTTCCTTTATGTGCTCTGCCATATTTGTTAACTCAAGAGCATGGCTTTTATTGTGATGCCTGTCATTATCGCTGGAGTGCTCAGTAGATGTTTGACAGTTCTTTTTGTACTGTTGGGGTGTTTCACCTTCTTTTTCTCCTTCGTCTCTCAAATCTATGATGAGAGCCTCTAGAAGGATTCTGCCCATTTTTGGCATATTAGACTTTTACCCCAGTTTACTACTTTTCTCTTCTTCAAACAAAACCACATAACTTGAACTATCTAGTCCTGCCTCCCAGTTAGAGGGGGGGAATAAGGGAGGCACCAAGCCCAAGACTTCTAAGCAGTAAACTAGGTACAGAGGGGACCACATATTCTATCAGCCCCCCGGATGGGGGAAGAAATGGGAGGTAGGACGAACACGGAGGTGTAGGGAGGACAAATCGGTGATGGAAACCCCCCTGATTTTATGTAAATATGTACCTATAATATTATTGTCAACAATATGTAAGCCACTACGATCAAAATAAAAATTATATTAAAAAAACAAAAAAAAATACCGGTTACAATGAAACATTTTAGCAATTTTGTGAACTTTAAATATCCTTTGTTTATGACTTTCAGGTCATAATAGAATAGCTAATGATAAATTTATCTAACTAGATTACTAGGGATATATGAAATTAGAGTTGTAGTTCTTATATTCTTTCTTTTCTACAGCTGTGTGGTACCTTGATGCTGGGAATAACAATTTGGATTTTGAGAGGCATAAATATGAAAGAGGTAAATAATTAACAACAAACTTTTCCTTCAAACCTTTTTAAAAATTACTTTATTTAAACACCATGGTGACAAGGTTGTTCTTAATTTAGTTTATTTTTTAACAGATAAAAAGTTGTTCATGATTGAGTTTCAGACTTATAATGTGCAACACCCTTCCCTAGTTAGTGCAGATTCCCTGCCACCAAGGTCCCCAGTTTTCCTGTCACCCTTCCTAATACCTGGCTCTGGGAAAACCATTTTCCTTCTCTTTCTCTCTTAGTCTACCCCCTCTCTTTCCCTCTCCCCCTGGCCCCTCTCTCCATTATCTCTTGCTATGTCTCTCTCTCACTCTCTACCCTTCTCCCCCACTTTCTCACTTTCTTTGTTTTCTTTTTTTTTTCTTTTAGACACTGTGATTTGCAATATTGCTACTTAGGTGGTAGCGTGCCTATCACTTTATCTTGTTTAATACCCAATTATTGTCCAAAGTGATAATTTCCAATTATATTTTTCATAGTGGGTCCTTCTGTAGTCTAGCTAACTCCCCCGCAATTTATAAGAAGTTTTCTACCATGGACTGGTCCTTCTAGCCCTCATCTCCATGTTTCTGGATATTATTATACTATTTTAATTTTTATTATATCCCACAAATGAGTGAGGTTATATATATATATATTTTGTGGGATATATATATATATATATATCACTCTCCTTCTGACTCATTTCACTCATCATAATGGTTTCCATATCATCCATGTACAAGCAAATTTCATACCTTATTCCTAACATTGTATAGTATTCTATTGTGTAGATGTACCACCATTTCTTTATCTACTCTTCTTTTCTCAGACACTTGGCTTGTTTCCAGATTCTGGCTATTGGGAATAGTGCTGCAATGAACATAGGAGTGCAGGGGGCTTTCCTGAATTGTTTTTGGCTCTGTAGAGTATATTCATAGGAGTCATATTGCTGCATTATATGGGAGTTCTGTTTCTAGAGTTTAGGAATATCCATATGATTTTCCAAAAGGTTGGGCCATTCAACATTCCCACCAGCAGTGAATGAGAGTCCTTTGCTCCTGGCATTTGAACCAGCATTGTTTGTTCTTGTTCTTTGTGATGTGACTCTGTCTCTCTGGTGTAAGATAGCTCATTGTTGTTTTGATTTGCATCACCCTGATGATTAATGTTGCTATACAACCTTAAATTTGTTGAATTCTCTTGGGGTGGAGAAATAACAGAACGGTAGGGTGTGTGCTTTGCACACAGTTGACCCAGGACGAGCAGAGGTTTAAATCCTGCCATCCAGTTATGGTCCCCTGAGCCTGCCAGGAGTGACCCCTGAGCACCGCCATGCGTGACCCAAAAAATAATCTTTTAGTGATGAGCGTAGTGGCAATACTTTTTAACAATCCTTCAGTAAATGTCTGTGTAATCATTTATAAGATATGATTTTACAAAATAATTCATCAAAATTAGTTAATACATGCCTGATATGATAGCAAGAATGAGACAATCATGAAAAAAAATGTTGTTAACAAAATAGGACTGCAAAGTTAATTCCATCTCTGACCTTTGGCCTGTATTCCATACCAGAGAATCACAAATATGAATAGCGTTGTGAGAAAAAGGTGAGATACAGAAAAGTTGCTTTGTTTTATTCCAATATATTACCTTCCTAATCTACTATTCTGCTTCCAGTTTGCTCTTACTTTCTCTCAGAAACACACATTTTTTAAAAAAAATATTAATTTAAAAAATATATTAATCTCACCTCATGCAGAGAAGTTTCCTTTTATTATTAAATTTGGGCCATACCAGTGATGCTCAGGGATTACTCCTGGCTATGTGCTCAGAAACTGCTCCTGGCTTGGGGGACATATGGAATGTGGGGAATCGAATCTCGGTCTCTTCTAGGTCAGTCACTTGCAAGGCAAATGCCCTACCACTGCACCATCGCTCTGGCCCTGTTTCCTCATTTTTTTTTTTTTTGGTTTTTGGATCACACCTGGCAGTGCTCAGGGGTTACTCCTGGCTCCTTGCTCAGGAATTACTCCTGGAAGGCATGGGGGACCATATGGGACACCGGGATTCGAACCGATGACCTTTTGCATGAAAGTCAAACGCCTTACCTCCATGCTATCTCCCGGGTCCCCCGTTTCCTCATTTTTAAAAATGTATACTTGATGCTATTTAGGATCCTCTTATCTACTGTTGGAGCATTTCTAAAGTTGTTGACCAAATACCATTTTTATTTTAAGAGAAAAAATTCTCTTTGATAATTATTAACAGATTATAAATCAGTAAAACCAGCAATAGTCTACAAAACTGATTACATCTTGGTGTAGCTTGCTGGATACAAGCTCAGTTGAAAGAAAGATTAAAAGCAAGTTACTATATGTTGTGGTTTACTTCTTATATGTAACTGACTTCTTGATGTCCTTGGGCTCTAAATTTTGGGCCTGCAAAGGCTTTTTGATGGTATGCAAAATGTTGGTCTTCTAGAAAATGCTATTTGACTTTAAGATTCAGTCAAGCACAGAGATTAAAAGCCACCTAAACTAGAGGGTGTGTTCGCTTTTAAAAGATGTGTGTGCAGTTTGTATTTCATTATTTTGTTTTATTTTGGTTGATATGGAAACATTTTCTTCCCCCTTAGTGTTTCTGGTAAGTAAATTTGGTGTTTAGTTTGTTTAGAAATTGCACACATTGGATATATTAAAAAGAAAACATTGTCCTTGAGAGGGTATGACTATCTGGGGAGAAGAGTGAATTAATATATCTAGACAGAATCTTTAGTTACATTGCGTCCCTGTGTTCTGTAACCCTTTAACTCTAAATAAAAAAGCAGGATCCACCAGAATTAATAATACTAATCCATTGAAATTAGCTTGATTTCTAGGTATTTAAAATCATAACAAAGAAGCAAAACTATATAAGAAAGTAAATTTTACTAATGGAAGAACAGTGATAGTTGTTTTAGGAGAAATGAACATAAACACAAAGAATATCAGAGAAGACATTATCCACATCTCTTGTGCTTTGTTCACCTTCAGTTCACTCAACACCAGGGAGCAAAACCTATAGACTGACCTCTTGTCAATCCTTTATTTATTCATTTTTAATATTTTAAAATTATAACTCCATGTTTTACTAAGTTGTTCATGATACAGTTGTTTTGGATATTAAATCTTCAAATGCCGGGCCGGAGAGATAGCACAGCGGTGTTTGCCTTGCAAGCAGCTGATCCAGGAACAAAGGTGATTGGCTTGAATCCCGGTGTCCCATATGGTCCCCCGTGCCTGCCAGGACCTATTTCTGAGCAGACAGGCAGGAGTAACCCCTGAGCACCTCCGGGTATGGCCCAAAATCCAAAAAAAAAAAAAATCTTCAAATGCCAAGTCCACTACCAGGGTGATCTTCCCTCTAATAGTGTCCCCAGTGTCTCCTCACCACCATAACCTGCCCCTTTGCAGGCACAATTTACTTCCTATTGTTTGTTACAATACAAAGACAATCCTTTAAATCAATTCAGGACCCTGAGCTTTCTTCCTTCAGGGTCAGCCATTTTCTTCCTTTAGAAATTTGCCCTTTATCCTAAGATGCACACATGACTGTTCATTCAAGATAGCTTTTAAGACTCAGCTGATCCTTTCCTTGAAAGACACCTAAACTCAGAGTTCTTGTAATTTCCTGAAGAATAAACATTTTTGGAAAGAATTTGGGAGACTGACACCTCCATCATTCACCAATACACACATTCCATCAAAATACACACAGCATTATAGCCAACCTCTGACTATGAGTTGTTATGTCCAGATCACTATCATGTAGTTGACCTATTGTTTCTGTGTCTGTGTTATTTTACGATGTTTTTCAGAGTTCAGCCAATGAAGCTTTAACTGTATCTTCCTGGGCTGCTAGTCTGCACAGGCCATAAAAAAACTTATTCTAGTTAAGTGTAAGGCTATTAGATTCATTTATACTGTTGGGTTTATCAATGCTGAGAATTGGGCTTTTAAATTTAAATCAATCACAGAATATATATATACCTTATAATATTACTTTCATACATTAAACATAAAATTATCAAATTATTAGATTATGAATAAAGGTACCTAACCTTGTACATTGCTTATTTGAAAATGGTTTTAAAAATCTATTTTATTTCTTCCAGCAAACAGTCAATATATCATCTTAGAAAAATACAAAATTGGAAACATTATATAAGTAGCATCTCAATTACATAGCAATGTTTAGGGAAAATTTTGTTAAGGTTTCAAAAGTATCTTAAGGTCCTATAGAATGAGAATAAGAGTAGTCACTCGGTGCTATTGAACCCCAACTACAAACATGCTTATAATCATGGCTCTTAAAGATTTATATAAAAAATAAAAGAATTATATACCACAACCAAGTAGGAGTCATTCCTGGGATGCAAGGAGGATAGTTCAATATACATATATCAAATAGTACTGTATACCACATCAACAAAAGGAAAGATAAAAAACACAGATAATCTCAATAAAACCCATTTGACAAAATTAAAAAAAAAAACAAAAACAACAAAACAAGTGGACTTTAAGGAAAAATAATCTCGTGTTCTTTTTTTGGTTAATTTTCAGATTGTTGGCAAGGAGACCTCATCTAATCCAAATATTGGTTTAAGTATCTTGATGGGTGTGGGTGCTACTATCATGGTTTTGGGGATCATGGGATGCTGTAGTGCCCTAGCTGAACACCGCTTTGCACTGTTTGTGGTGAGTTCACCAGGCAAGTCCTTATATTCAGAGTTTAGACTTTGGAGGAACTTCTTTCTCTGTCCAGAATATCTGCCAAGAATGATAAAACTCTTAACTGGCCATCAGAAGTTTTCTTTGTAGAAGGTAATATGGTTAGCTTAAAATAAAAGATTATGCTGAGAGTAGTAGACATTTCATTTTTTCATCATTACCAACGGTTTGCTATGTACCAAAATGCATCAAGAAATTATACACTGGGGCCAGAGAGATAGCATGAAGTTAAGGCATTTGCCTTTCATGCAGAAACTCATCCGTTCGAATCCCAGCATTCCATATGGTCCACTGTCCTGTCCCTGCTAGGAGCTATTTCTGAGCACGGAGCCAGGAGTAACCCCTGAGCGCTACCGGGTGTGACCCAAAAACCACAAAAAAAAAAAAAAGAAAGAAAGAAAGAAAGAAATTATACACAGCCCCTTATGTACTAAAACTATGGGGAATTTGGTAAACATTTGACCCAAGAAGAGATGGGCAAAGGTAGAAGAGGGAATTATTAACTCAGGGAAAGAAATAAATAAAGCATTTGTTTGAGGAAAAATGGACTCTATAGGGTGAGATCCTGGAGGTAGTATGGAGGCATATTTGAGGAACTGTAAACCCTTGAGTTGTGAATATCGCTTGAGTTATGAATCTATTTTCAGAGACTGGAGAGACAGTACAGTGGGAAGAGTTCTTGCCTTTTACATGGCTGACCTAGCTTCAATCTCTGGCTTCCCATATAATTCCCAAACCCTGCCAGTGAGTGATCCCAAGTGCAGAGCCAGGAGTTACCTCTGACCATTGCTTTGTGTGGCCCCCAAACAAACAGACAAAAATAAATAAAAGCATTTCTTTTCAACATATGATAAGAGTTATGTCTAAGTGTGGGATCCTGTCAAATCATGTTCATACTAAGAAACTGATAAGAGATCAGAGTTCTCAAGATTCAGTGGGGATAAACTGGGTGGGGGTATTCACAGGAATCATCTTTAATTTATACAAAAAATTAGCGGATATGGAAAACATACTGAAATGCATTGTCTGACAAACTCTTCTGCCAGTCTTCTATACAAAAATATAAATTTGTTTATTTTTGCTATTTTTACCTGACAGAAGAGTTTATCAGATCTTACCTTTATTTTCTCACACTGGTCAGTAGTAGCATTATTGTATTTATGCCAGTAGAACATATATTTTACAGGGCCAGAGAGATAGCATGGACGTAGTACATTTTCCTTGCATGCAGAAAGTCAGTGGTTCAAATCCCAGCACCCGATATGGTCCCTGAGCCTGCCAGGAGCGATTTCTGACCATGGAGCCAGGAGTAACCCCTGAGCACTGCCGGGTGTGACCCAAAAACCAAAAAAAAAAAAATAGAAAATATATATTACATATATTTTATGTGGGAAAACAGATATTAATGAGTCATAGTAGTGCCTTGGAATTAATAAGGCCCCTTTTGCATTTGAGTTATTTGATTACTATAAAACAGGTTTCTAGTTTTGTTTGTTGATTTTCTTTATTTCTTCTTTTAGACATCTAATTTGGCAGCTAATTTAGAGAGCACTTCCAAGATTCTGATTTAGTTGATGTAGGTTAGGTTTCAGGAATTTACATTTATTATAAGCCCTCAGGTTACTCAAATAGTGATATAAACATGGCTTTGAATACACTTCCAAATTTTTGTTTGGTAAAGGAGAAATAATAATATTTAACCATTTCATCAAGGATTTCAGACTTTATTTCACTCACATTAGACTGATACCACTAATTTTATTAATACATTTTTGTTTTAATAATTTCCTTAGTCTTTGGAGCCAATATTTCTGAGTAGATGTGCTTAGAAAGTTTCCTGATTGGGTGGAATAAAGAGTATTGTTAGTATTCCATTCATTATACAATCTGATTGCAGAAAGAAATGCCAGACTGAAATATCTTAAGATATTAGTGAGTGCATTAGAGAAAATACAACTAATTCCTTTTATTTTTTGTCTTTCAGTTTTTTGTGAGCTTATTTGTTCTCTTAATCATGCAAGTGACAACAGGCATCATAACACTTGCTCTCAGATCTCAGGTGTGTACACTATATTTTATAGTTTTCAAAAAGTGTGAAATTGATAATACTTGCTTCTGTCTTATGTAAGTTGTCAATATACATTTTCTGTTTTTTTTAGATTGATAGAATTTTTAAGCACGCTATGGTTGGCCATGTCAAACTTTTAGACTCAACAGATGAAAAAGACAAATATTTCCAGAAAGTTCTGATCACATATCAAGAGAAGGTAATTAGAATTTGTAGGATATTTGGAGAATTAAGCATAATTCCAACATGTTTTCCTAATTTGCAGAAGGTTTATTTATTAAAAATTAAAAACCCACTTTTCATATATAACTGATTATTCTGCTACAATGAAATAAGAAACATACACTAGTATTGATTTTTTCTAGTTTGTTACTAAGTTTTGAGACCATTTGGAAGGAGAAAAACTGAGAAGATATATTTATTTTTAAATTGGGCCAAATCAATACTCTTTCTCCTACTCTCTTTCTGTCTCTCCCTACACCCTTCTTCCCTGACTCTGTTCCCTTTCCCCCTATAGTATTTGTTATTGCTTACTATGTACCAAATCTTATATTTTCTTGAACATTTAATTTTCATAATAACTATGGGATAGATAATGTGATTTTAAAATTTTCCATATTTTACAGGTAAGATTTGGATTTAGAGAGATGTGGGCTAACAAATAGGGTTAGATATTAGATATTAGATAGGGTTAGAATTTGTTGTCCAGATTAGTTGACTTGTTAATTCTTTTTAATGAGTATTGTGAAGATGCCTTTTGCTGCTCTGTTCTTTAAAGTTAAAGTTTGTGCAGGTATTTATTGAAGGTAGGCTACTATCTTATTCCTATGTAATTATTTAACTGTGCTAATTTTTCTAATAACATCTTTTTTTCCCCCATAATTCTCACCATGTTAGCTACATGTAGATTCACCTGATATATATCCTAGGAATTCTTTTTCTCAGAGGTTATTCCTGGCTCCATGCTCAGGAATTCTTTATCTTTCTTTCTTTCTTTCTTTCTTTCTTTCTTTCTTTCTTTCTTTCTTTCTTTCTTTCTTTCTTTCTTTCTTTCTTTCTTTCTTT
>PVKC010003730.1:0-37989 GCA_004027635.1 Crocidura indochinensis
AGCACAGGGAGACAGGTCCCAGAGTCCAGAAATTTCAGCAAAGCGCCGCTGGGCGGAGTCTCCAGCCTGCTTTACAGTTCTTTACATTGACATTTCACATAAATTCTAACAGTTTTCCGAAAGGTTAAAAACATTTTTTTTCATTTTCACATATGTAATGATATAATTTGCTTTAAAATTTATTTTATGATAACTAGGTTGTTTATGCTTTATATTTTTACTCTGATACATTATAATTTTTCTTGTGATTTTTTTTTTTTTTTGGTTTTTGGGTCACACCCGGCAGGGGTTACTTCTGGCTCCATGCTCAGAAATTGCTCCTGGCAGGCACAGGGGACCATATGGGGCACCGGGATTCAAACCAATGACCTTTTGCATGAAAGGCAAACGCCTTACCTCCATGCTATCTCCCGGGCCCCTCTTGTGATATTTTTTATCTTAGCAATTGTGAGAGCTTTTAAGTTTTATGTCTTAACAACTTTCAAATATGAGTTGTACCAATGTGAATAATCAAGTAGCTACTTGTTAATCTGAGGAGAAAGGAGCAGATAACTACTACAAATATTTTTGGTTAAAAGTCTGTAAATGAACCAGAAACTCATACAACACTGCTATTTTCGTTTTGGAATAAATTTCTATTGAGGAACAAGGGTTCAGAGGAAGTAGGAGCTGTGCTAGTCCTAGGGTCAGGTATGTTTTTAGAGCAGAAGTTGGAGAATTTCCTGGATAAAAACGTGTTTTCAATTCTGATATAGATTATATTGAAACTGCTTAGGGTTAATTTACCTCATCAATTTTATTTTGACCGAGGTAGAGTTTCCTTTCCCATTTGCTCTTTGAATTTTCTCTTATTACTTCAAAATTTAATTGAAAAGGGAACTTAGGGGGGCCGGAGAGATAGCATGGAGGTAAGGCATTTGCCTTTCATGCAAAAGGTCATTGGTTCGAATACCGGCATCCCATATGGTCCCCCAAGTCTGACAGGGGCGATTTCTGAGCATAGAGCCAGGAGTAAGCCCTGAGCGCTGGTTTTGTGACCCAAAAGCCATAAAACAAAACAAAAAATAAAAAACAAACAAACAAACAAACAAAAACACTTGGTATCTTTGCTGATTCTGTGCTACACTTTACTGTAGCTACATGAAAGGTTAACATGAGAGCCTGGAGAAATAGCATGGAGGTAGGGCATTTGCTTTACATTCAGAAAAATGGTAGTTCGAATCCTGGCATCCCATATGGTTCCCCATGCCTACTAGGGACTATTTCTGAGTGCAGAGCCAGGAGTGACCCCTGAGCACTACTGGGTGTGACCCAAAAACCAAAATAAATAAATAAATAAAAGAAAAAGAAAAAAAAGGTTAACTTTTTGTAACTTTTTTTTTTAAAAAAAAAAGGCTAACTTTTTAATATGAACAGAATGTACTCTGGTCATATTATATCCTGGGGCTTATTCCAACTCAACACAGATTTTTTTTATTCTGGTCATTAGCAATAGATGGTTTGATCAGAATTATCAGCCGCTAATATTCTTACTCTTGAACTTGCCAATAGACAATTTCCTGGCATTTTTCAGGTCTGGCAATTGTTTACTACAATATTATCACACCACATGCACCCCTAAAGTGCCATTATTCCTCTATCACTGTCCTTAGGATTCTTCTCCCTACCTGCCTTTGATTTAGAGTGGTAGGGTGGTGCCTATGGTGAAGTAAAGTGTTTAAACAGGACAAGATGATGATGCTGAAAGGCGGTAAAGTGTTATGTCTGAAAACCTATAAGCAACACTATTGTAAATGACAGTGCAAAACTTTATACATATAAAAAGAGCATCTCTTATAGAAGTAAACTGATGAGTGGCAAACAGGATAGAGGAAAGTAGACATTGGTGAGAATATTGAAGTTCAAATACTGTGTGCCTGAAATCTAATAATGACTAAGTTTAATTTCATGTGACTATATAAAATTAAGTAAACTTAAAATAAATAAATACATTGTCTTCGGTACTACAACAATATGGCTATAGGACACTTGTCTTAAACATAGCTTACCTGGGGTTCAATACCAACTACCTGATATGGTCCCCTGAGCCCTGCCAAGAGTAAACCCTGATCTCAGAGCCAGGAGTAAATTTTCACCACACTTCTGTGTGTGGCGTCACAACCACATAAATAAATGTGCATAGTCTCTTTGGTTATTTGCCTTTAAAATAATAGATACTTGTTAATCTTCCTACTTCCTCACCAAATAAAACACCAAAACTGCTGGGATTATAATTAACTAGATGATTTGTATTTGTGTTTATGGCATCAACATGTTTATAACGTCAAATCTTCAAATATATATTAGAGATTTATTTCTCTCATCAGTGTTTTAAAGTTTTGTGCTTAAATCAGCATATTTTAGTAGATCTGTTCTAAAGTCTTTAAAGTTGATATAATTTTAAATGCTGTATTTCAAAGTGTTCATTTTTTGTATATAAATTGATTATTGTAAATTAATTATATAGTAAGACTTTGCCAAATTCTTGTAGGTTCTATTTGCAATTTCATCTCAAGATCATTTTTTTTCATTCAAAGCTAAGCTGCTTGCAAATAATGTCTGCTTTATTGTGATGGTTAGGATCTAGAGAAGCTGTTGAATGAAAGTGGTGATAACAGACATTATTGCTTCATTTCTGATCCTACAGGAAAGTGTTATTGGCACTTCACATCCACTTCACAAAGTATTAGGCATGCAGTGGAATTTTTTTATCAGATAAAGTTTGTTTACTACTAATTCTGCTTTCTTAACAGTTTAAAAAAAATGAACAATGGTTACATTTTACCAAATTCTTTTTCTGTGACTA
Organism: Crocidura indochinensis; assembly: GCA_004027635.1. Lineage (NCBI taxonomy): Eukaryota > Metazoa > Chordata > Mammalia > Eulipotyphla > Soricidae > Crocidura > Crocidura indochinensis. The sequence continues at coordinate 2,846 of PVKC010003730.1, forward strand.
TGGAGTGATAATACAATTTTTATTTAAACTTTTAATATGATAAATTATATTAATTTATTTCTTTTACTTGAATTGAGATAGAATATATATATATTAAAATTCTCAAATATTAAGTATACATCTTAATGAATCTGTTACTCTTGTTTTTAATTTTGGAGCCATGCTTAGTGGTCTTTGGTACTTGTTCCTGGTCCCATGCTCAGGAATCCCTTCTGGAAGAGCTCAAAGGACTATCGGGAACAAACCTGGCATTGTCAATCCAAGTCTCCTCTCTGCTATACTCTCATTCAGGCCCAACATCTTGGTGAAACTTTTGCACGCATATATAATTACATAAGTTCTAGTTAGATAGAATTTAGACTATCTTCCTTTCTTAGAAAGTTCTTTGTGCCAATTCTTAGTGTTCAGAGGTAGCCATTATTCTAATCCTTATCATCATGAGTTAGTTTTGCTTGTTAAGTTAATATAGCTGAAATAATTTAGTCCATAATTTTAAGAGTCTACTTCTTCCACTTTAATACAGTTTAATACAGTAAATAAAATTGAATTTCATTCAATATATCTGGCAATGTGCAGTTGAAAAACCTATACATAATTTTCAATTATTTTCAAACTTAAAAACTGACAGTTTCTATTGACTAGATGTGCTGCATGTTGATTATGCACATGTTTTGTCTGCTATATATATTACATATTATAGTCCTTTTATCTTTGGACTTGATATCCTATCCACAAAGACCAGAGGAGAGAGCAGTAATGCAAAAGTAAGCTTGCTAGGGCTGCACCTCTTCCAGGTGGTGACCCAGATGAGGTTTGCAAGCCTTTTTATAAAACTGCTTTGGGTTCAAGCTAAGGATAAAACTATAGGTTCTGTCATGTTGCGTCAGCCAAGTTTAAACTAGTTGACTGAAATAATAGAGAAGGGGCTTGGGTGCTCATTGGGCACCTGTGACCTTGGTGTACAGTTACATAAGGTTTATTTTTCACAGTCCCCCCCCCCAACCTGGTGTTGCTAGTTTATCTAATTGTCCTGGTATGTGACCTTGAAGTTTCTAGAACTGGCTGTTCTGGCTAGTTCCTTCTGCCACAAACCCGAGGTCTGTCATGGCAGTTCCTTATATCTAAAGCAAGGCATAGTTATAGAAGCAAAACAGCAGCAGTTAGTTCCAAACTTACATTCCTTTCTAATAGTCGTACAATAAATGCTAAAATCATAAGGAAGAAGAAATAAAATTTCATGCTGTATTCTTGATTCTATATCTTTGTATCATATATCTATAACAATTTTTTCATATAAACCTGCATGTCACCAATTTTATTTGAGTCAATTGTGTGATATTTTGACACAAGTGTTAATTAACAATATTTCAATATTTATTCATTTTTTTATTAAGTAGAAGAATTTTTTTAGTTTTTTATTTTACTTTATTTTTATTGTAGTCAGACAGTTATTTTTCTTATTTCTTCTGTTTTTGGATTACTGGGATTTTTATGACCCAAATATAGCAATATACTTTAAAATAAAGAACAAAATTTATTTATCCTAATGGGTCTTCTTTGAAGGGGGAGCACACCCGGTGACACTCAGGGGTCACTCCTGGCTATGCGTTCAGAAATCGCTCCTGGCTTGGGGGACCACATGGGATTCCGGGGGAACAAACCGCAGTCTGTCCTAGGCTAGCATGCATAAGGCAGATGCCTTATGCCCTGTGTCACCACTCTGGCCCCCTAACTGGTCATTGTAAAAGAAAGGTTAGGTCTGGGGGTAATCTATCATCAAATATTTTTGTGAAAAAAGTAGATAAAGCAGAAAGATAAGTTCGATCATTTCTTTTATTGAAATATTTGGGGGCTGGAGAGATAGCATGGAGGTAAAGGATTTGCCTTGCATGCAAAAGGGCAGTGATTCGAATCCCGGCATTCCATATGGTCCCCCGAGCCTGCCAGGACCGATTACTGAACATAGAGCCAGGAGGAACCCCTGAGCACTGCCGGGTGTGACCCAAAAACCAAAAAAAAGAAAAAGAAAAGAAATATTTGTATTATAATGTTATGTATGTAAACATTTCCATAAGTTTTTTATGTTACTGACCCTACCCTAATCAATAATTGTGCCCTACCCTAGGGCCTGGAATTCTGTTCCCACCCTAGAGTGATACCTGATTCTGAGGTATAAAAGCAAGAGTCTGTGGAAGGCAAGCGCTTTTTTCTGGGGTTGATTCTGGGGCTTTTTGCTTCAGCCATATCCACTGAATAAAGCTGATATCTTCTGAAGCCTGACTACCTGTTAGCTTTCTACCTGCCGGATTCACCTCAGAATCGGTGGCTGAATAGGGTGGCAGACGCGTTGTTCTAGCTGGAGGAGAAAGATCTCATCCCCCATCCCTCCATCAGCAAGCCCCATCAAGGGCTTTTGTGCACCATTATAATATTTATATTATTGGATATAATACGTATTATATAAATTATAATGTAATATATTTTATTGCATTGGAAATCTGACTTAAGTATTATAATTGAAAAAATTCATGGAAGTTTCAGTTTCTTGAGATGTTATTATACAGAGTGAGAAGTAGGGCATTAGAAGCTTGCACTTCACTAGCTTTATATATGGTAAGAATAATTAGGAACTTACTAGAAAAGCTTTGGCATGATCATCTTTATTATGATTATCTTTATAATTATGTTCAAATCAGAAGAGGAAGCAGAATCCTCAGCCCAAGGAGAAAATGACCTTTCTGATTCTAGGTTAAGTAGCAATGATCCTGGATTGAGAGAAGCAAACATTAATTAATTAAGTCTTACCTTTTTAAATGACATTATTAGAAAATACTCTAGTAAAGCACTTTAAGCATTTGTAAATTACAATATGGATCTCTACTATCTTGATGAACCTGGGCCAGTGTGGTGCCCTAGAAAGGTAGAGAATAAGGATGAAAAAGGAAAGTGGTAAATAAAGGTGAAAAAGTTTACTTTCTTCACTCTTTTGCCCAGAAATGAGCTGAGTGATCAGCTTTCATTTACAAAGAGCACTGTCAGGAGTTCCTAGATGCTGACAGGGCTGCCTTTCAATTTTTAATTCTCTTCTACAACAATTCCAATCTATAACTTTCCCTCACTCTCCTTGGACTTTTGGTTTGTCCTTTTTATATTTTGTAGCCAAATCCTTAAGCTCAGAGAGGCAGACTCATTCATAAGCATCTTCCAATCTGAGGAGGACAAGCCATGAAAGAGGAACAGGTAGGACTGTGGGTGGAAAGGACTTGGAGATGTACCCTTGGGAAAGACCTGTGTACCTACCTTACAATAGTTTTCAGGATTGCAGGGATTAAACTGTTGCAGCCCATTATAAAGAGAAGACTTTTCCTATTTGCTGTTATGGTTGTAATGGGGGAAGGTCTGGTTGGGATAATAACTGTGTTATGGATCTGACAGAGGCAGTCACAGCACCAGCAGTGGAAAACGCATTGCTTAGTAAAGGATCTCACTGGGACTGTTGACAACCTTCCTTTCTACTTGACACATACTGCTATCGCCTGAGAAATATGTAGTCCCAAATTTCAGAGAGCTTAGCAGAATTAGTGGACCAGAGACAGCATTGACAGGACAGTCTTCCTTGACAGGTTAAAAAATAAAAAAGCAGATGAAAAAGTAAAAGGTCAACCAAAGAGAGGTATAAGGTGTGGTTGTTGAGAAACACACTTATTATATTCAAGCTGTAACAGGTTCAGCTGGTTTTGTATTGCTGTTTACATTGCCATATCCCATCTCATTACAAGTCATTATCAGGTAAACCTTCATGGAGTTGACTCTATCATTCATAAATGCTCCATCTGTATCTGTCATTATTATGTTATAAACCAGATCAAGTGCTCTCTTAGGCAACACATATACTAAAATGGACAGATTCAGAGAAGATTAGCATGGCCCCTGTGTAAGGATGACATGCAAATATGTGAAGCATTCCATATTTTAAAGGAAAAAAAACCAGATCAAATAATAATAATTTCTTAATAAAACAGACTTCAAAACTCTAGCATTTGTAAGTATCTTACATACTATTTTTCAGACTTAAAAAAACAGAACCTATTAAGGGTCAGAGAGACAGTATAGTGGTAAGGTACTTACTTGGCTTGCATGTGACTGACCATAGTTTCATCTCCAAGACTCCATACAGACCCCTGAATCCACCAGGACTGATCCATATGTTCAGAGCAAGAGTACTGAGCACTACTTGATGTAGCCCTAAAATAAACCCAAAATATTAGAATTAGTTGGCTTTGGGGCTGGAGAGATAGCAGAGAGGTAATGTTTTTGCCTTGCATGCAGAAGGATGGTGGTTCAAAACCCGGCATCCCATATGGTCCTCCGAACCTGCCAGGAATGATTTCTGAGTGTAGAGCAGGAATAACCTCTGAGTTCTACAAGGTGTGACCCCCTCAAGAAAAAGTTAGTTGGCTTTAACATTCTGTGGGATTTCAGTTATGAATTCACATATTATAGTTTTCTTTTTTAATTTTTATTGTAGCCAAATTGAATTACAAATCTTTCAAAGTAATAATTAAGGTATGTAGTGACAATGAATAAGGGGCATTTCCATCACCAGTGTTGTCCTCCCTCCACCCCTGTTTCTGGCATACCATGTCTCCCTCCTTTAACCCCCAGAATGCTAGTAAAATTGGTCCTCATTTGTACAGTTTGTTGAAGATTGGGTATCGATTCTGTTGTGGTTGACTTTTGGTTTGGTGCTCAAGTGTGATCATTTTTTATTTTCACTAAATGTTCAACATGTGACTGTCTGGTCCTGGTACCATACATTTTTCCCTTCAATTTCTGAGGCTGAATAAGATGATTCAGTTATGTGGTTCTGTTGTAGATTAAAAAGGAAAAAGAAAAAAGAAAGAAAAAGAAAACTGGGAGGAGTCTGTCTAGGTGTTACCAATTTCAATTTAGAAGAAAGGGAAAAAAGAAGCAAAAGGTAGCAAAACAAAACAAAAACAAAGCAACAACAACATACCCTCCAACTACCAAAACTAGCAACTACCCCCCCAAAAAAACCAAACCACCCCAAAAAGCAGTTAAAAAACCCAAACCAACAACTACATTAAAAGTTCGTTTCTTCTTCTTCTTTCTTCTTCTTCTTCATCTTCTTCTTCTTCTTCTTCTTCTTCTTCTTCTTCTTCTTCTTCTTCTTCTTCTTCTTCTTCTTCTTCTTCTTCTTCTTCTTCTTCTTCTTCTGCTTCTGCTTCTTCTTCTTTCTTCTTCTTCTTTCTTCTTTTCTTCTTCTTCCTTCTTCTTTCTTCTTTTCTTCTCCTTCTTCTTCTTCTTCTTTTCTTTCTTCTTCTCCTTTCTTCTTCTTCTTTCTTCTTCTTCTTCTTCTTTCTTCTTCTTTTCTTCTTCCTTCTTCTTCTTCTTTCTTCTTCTTTTCTTCTTTTTCTTCTTCTTCTTCTTCTTCTTCTTTCATTTGGCTAAGGCACAGTAAGTATTGGGGAGATTAGAAAGGGAATTAATTCCCTTGGCCTAAGAAATACCAGGTTTCTCAGACCTTCAAGCACGGTGTCCTGGGACCAACTACAGTCTCTGTACACACTTCTTTTCACACCTCAAGGTCTCTTTATGGTGCCATACAACTTTCTTTTTCAGTTGTGGATGATAAAACCAGGCCTCTCTAACTAGAGATCTCAGTATTTACCCAGTTCACTGGATGAAGCTTAGGATAGAATCTTTTTTTACAGTTCTAGAGGTTCTGCTCCATCACTGTTGTTGCAATCAATCTTTTATAAGTGGTGGTCTTGGTTTTTGTATAGATCCTAGGACGAAGCCTGGGATAAAGTTTTTTCATTATGTCTCCAGAAGTTCTGTTCCATTGCAGTTGTCAAAGTCAGATCTCTGGGATTGGATAGTATTACATTGTATTCTTCAATTTTCTACTTGAATACTCATAGAATGAGGGCAGGAATCAATGAGGGTTTCAACAAGGTTGAGATATAAATCATACCTAACACAAGAGCAGCTATATATGGTATCCATATCTGGACACCTGAAAGTGATGCTGTGAATCAGTTTAGGGTTGATCAGTCATGAAGGGAGGCATTCATAGTAGATCAAGAAAACCATTTTTTTGATTATCACTTGATTATCCCTTGGAATATCTTGGGAGTGTCTACATGGGTGCAAAAGATTTCAAGTTGAGAACCTCTGCTCTGTTACATGTCTTAAATTTGATCATTTAAATATCTGATGACTATACTTCCTTGCTTATATTTTGCTCTCTTTATCTGAAAATTCTTGTATCATCTACTTTGTTTTGGTTTGGTTTGGGCCATGTTCAGTGTTAGTCAGGGCTTACTACTGACTCTATGCTCAGTAATCACTCCTGGTGGGCTTAGGGGAACTATTTGGGGTGCAGGGGAGTAAATTCGGGTTGGCCTCGTGGAAGACATGCTTCCTCCTTGTGAAGCCATCACTCTGGTCCCCTTTATCTAATAAGTCTTTACGGCCTTATTTTTATACTTTGCTCAGTCAAAAAGAAATGACTTTTGTTTTTTGTCAGATGTTACATCTAATGACCAACACTTGAGCTGATTTTTTTCAGCTAGGTAATTTATGGAGCTATACTGATAGTAAAAATTTCAGCCCCAATTATATTTGGGAGCAGACTGGGGTGACTGAAAATCCTAAGAAAGTAATATTTATTTTCTTCTCTTAAGATTAAGAGATTTTGCTGTTTATAGATCATTAACTAAAGCACTCAACATTATAAAATCCCAATATTTTTGTGTTCATCTTTAATTTGGATTCTCTTCTTTGTAAGCTTGATTCTAGTTCCTGTACAAGTAAATAGGACTTCTTACCTCTCTACCAAAATAGACTGGGTTAAAAGATCTCACTTAGTTGGAAATATAATTTTTCTAATTTTGTTAAGTTATATTGAAATAATAAATTCACCCTGAAATATGGACAATGTAGAGTTATTCTTTGTGGAATAAACTCAAGACTCAGATTTATATGATTTCTTATATCACAGATCATGGTTTTGGTATTTGCTAAAACACTGGAAGATATAAAATCACATAGTGTATTTCTTATCTTCTACACTAAGGTGACTCACAGCAGCAATATATTTTATAAGCCATTACCACAATCATGGAAGTTTTCTAGACACTTAGGGAAGTGCGACCCACCAGAGACCCCGACCCGCAGGTAAAACTGGGGACCACGTCAGTTATTCACGGGTTTCTAAGAGGAATCCATCCTGAAATAGAAGAGGGACTGGGAAATAAAGAGACTCGAGATGAAGTGTTCCGATCAGGAGTCCATTTAATGAAGGGAAAGGTGGACCTTATATAGAAAATGCAAAACAAAGAGAGTAGTGGGCGAGGTGTAATTGGATTAGCTGTAACTTTCCATGGGAACATCTTGTTTTTACAAGGTCAACAAGGTTATCATTAGTCAAGAGATCAATATTATCTTTGAGCAACAAAATACAAGATCTAATCTCTGCTTGGGCTTTTTGACCCCTATATTTACAAGGACATCTTGGAGCCTAGTGGTTAACTCCCAGCTCTAAGATATGGGATTAGTTCCTATTTCTTTAGGTCCAAGGGCAAAAGGGCATCACTAGACACTTTAGCTCAGACTTTCAAGACTCCATTTTGATTAGTGAGAGGGCTTTTTAATTATGCCAAACAGTCCCCAACAGGGAAGTATAAAATAATTTAGGAGTTTATGATTATATCATGCTATCCCTAGGCACTACATGCTATGTAATGCTACATAATGTATCGATTCCTTAGTATTTGTTACCAGTTTGTTTACAAACAATTGTTTATCCACTATTTACTAAATTATTTCAATGTATTATACTTAATATTTACAGAATGATAAACCATATATTTAGAACAAATTAAAACATTATTAGACCCAATTTGATTTTAAGAGATCAACCACAATCATACAACCAAAGTAGACAGCAGTTATCTCAGAAAAATAAGCACAAAAAATGTAGCTTATCATAAAAGATGAACTAGGCAACTTCTTAATTTGTCAAAACGAGCCCTTTCCATACAAGAATTTATAAACTATTTGCTCTGTATGCAATATTAACATTTTCTAATGTTAATTTTTAATACTCTGATTTGATTATTAATGCAATAATCTTTCAGATTAATTATATTTTATCTTCTCTAACAATCACTTTAGAATAATTTTACTAAGCATCTCAATCTTGGTTATCACTAATAATTTAAGCTAAATAAACTGAATTTAAGACATAAGATATTGTGTGACCTTATATAATTTAGAAAAGCATTTAAGGGGGGCTGGGTGATGGCGATGGAGGTAAGGTGCCTGCCTTGCCTGCGCTAACCTAGGATGGACCACAGTTCGATCCCCCGGTTCCCCATATGGTCCCCCGTGCCTGCTAGGAGCGACTTCTGAGGGAATAGCCAGGAGTAACCCCTGAGTGTCACCGGGTGTGGCCCAAAAATAAAAAAAATAAAAAAAGAAAAGCATTTAAGTCATGAAATATTTAATCTGTGATAACAAATTATCTCTTTACTATGATGAGATAGTTTTCTTTCTGATTTTTCTTCAACAACAATGATAGTTTATTCTTCCATATTTTTTGTTAGTTTGTCTGTTTTTTCTGGCCACACCCATTTGATGCTTAGGGTTTACTCATGGCTAAGCTCTCAGAAATTGCCCCTGGCTTTGGGGGACCATAGGGGATGCCAGGGGATAGATCCGTGGTCTTTCCTTGGCTAGCTATCCTTCTTGCAAGGCAGACACCTTACCTCTTGTGCCACCTCGCCGGCCCCTATTCTTCCATATTTTTATTTGATATTTCCTCAAACTAAGACTAGAAAAAATTTTAAGTATAGACTTTTCTTCTTTACTTTTCCTATTTTTAGGTATATTCTCTTTTCTTCTTTATCTTTATTAATGACTGAGAGATTAAATTTAATTTTGTTTCTTTATGCTGATGATTCCTACAATTTGATGTTCAGTCCCAAACTCTCCTCTGGGGTTTATAGATTACATGCTATTTACCCAATGGCTTACTCCAAATCTGTCTATTGATGTCTAATAAGTACACTAAACTTATGATGTTCATACCCACAGTCTAGATTGCTATTTCATCACCAAATATGCACTTCTATTTGCCTACTTGTCAGACAGATCTCAAACTTTGAATGCATCCTTCAAAATATATTCAACTCCCACTATTTCATACCTCTCTGTTCTGCTTCATGGTGCCATCATTTTCCACCTGACTCAGCAGTATGTACCTATCTTGCTTCCTTCTTGTTATATATGTCTTATTTTTGTCAATTACACATACTTCAGTTGGAGAGAATTTTTTTAAGATACAAATCTAACCTTATCGTTTTCCTGTTCAAATGGTCTTGTAGTCTTATCACATTACTAAAAAATAATCATGCCTTTATAACCTAGAAAAATCCTTTAAGATCAGACCATTGACTGCTTCTCCCAAATCATCCTACTGTTTTCCTCTGTCATAAAACTCCAATTATATTCCCCTCTCTATACATGCTTCACATTTGCTCATCAAAGAACCTTTCCTCTGCATGCACACTAGTCTCATGGCTTCTCCACTTCATTTAAATGACGGTTCAAACATTATTCCTTCAGATAGTACTTTACTGTTAATTAAATTCAAAATAGCATCACCTGACACTTGGTTTGTTTCTGTGTTTTGTTTTTTTCTTCATAACACTATGAAGTATTTTTCTTTGGCTCACTAAATAATAGTAATTAATTTTGTATGACTGATTATGGATGTATATTTTATTACTTTCTCTTTATCTTCAATATAAGGTTTATGAGAACATGGATTTTATTTTATTATGAATTTTTATTTTATTTTTTGATCTTTAATCACTATTGTAACGCCAATACCCAGGCATCTTGTGATCATTTGTTACTTTGTATAAATTAATACTTTGACATTGTGCACTAGTTCTTTGAATTTAGTTCATTTTTTTTTAAATTTAGTTGATGTGTGCTCAGCAACAAAAATGTTTTTTTAATGTACTAGAAAATTCTGGTGCTTAATCATGTAAAGGTAATGTGTAAATGTAAATTTATAAAAGCACTGAATGGGGATTTTCTTAGAAAGCTACCTTGTCTTTATGATACACTCTACTGTGTGTGGTTACACTTATTTGCAAGAGAATGTACACTAGTTGTTTTCTCAAGAAAAATATAGAGTGCTGGGGGGATAGAAAATGGAAACATTAGGTTTTAGGGTAAGAAAGGATTTCATTTGTAGCATGATAGTGAAAAGAGTGCAGCTTCACAGTGAGACTACCTGATTTGAATCCCCTTATGAAATTTGGGGTAAAATATTTAATTTCTCTGTGACTTTATTTCCTTTTATATAGTTTATAGCTTTTTTTTTTGAAAAGAAGATACTTGGGGGGAAAGGAATAAAAATAGAACATTCTGTTCTCAACATTCACTGAATTATTCCTTTAATCTAGAAGATTTAATTAAAAGAAGAATTTACGTCCATCTAGTAGAAGACTATGAATACTTTGAAAATATAAAATGTCTATATGTAATACTAAATATAGGGTAGGAGATAAAACTTAGGGTTTACGTTATTTGCTTTGCATGTGGCTGACTTGGGATTAATACTCAATGAATACTGCTATATGTAGCCCCAAAAGAAACTAAAAAGATATATCATATATAATTTCTTCTAATATTGCATTTGCATTCTCACTGATGACTTTATAAACACTTTGACGAAATCCCAACTAATATTTTGGCTACATAAAATGAGCTATAGGCTTGGACTAATATCAGGAAATAAGTTGATTGAAATTGCTTTTTAAAAAGGACCATCAACTGGAATCAGCAATATCAATAAATGTTAAACCAATAGTTATTTAATTAATTGAAATGAAGATTCAAACCTGGGAATTTCACAGTGACAGAATTTAACCTGAGAAAACTGCTCCATAATTTATATGTTTTATTGAGATTTTAGACTTCAAGAAAAAAAAGAACCGAAGCTGGAGAGATAGCATAGCAGTAGGGCGTTTGCTGCCTTGCACACAGCTGATCCAGGACAGACGGTGGATCAAATACTGGCATCCCATAGGATCCCTCTTGCCTGCCAGGATTAATTTCTGAGCTCAGAGCTAGGAGTAACCCTTGAACAGCACTGGGTGTGACCCAAAAACAAACAGAAAGAAAAAAAAAAGTAAAAAGAACCATCAGTTACTAGGTCTAACAATATAGTGATCAAAACAGAATAATACATTGTAGAAGGTTGTAGGATTTGAGTTGTGGGATTTAAAGTATCCTCTTTTCATTCTAACTTAGAGTACTATTGTTTTATTCATACAATGAGTGAGATAGACACTCAACGCTATTAAATGAGACTGTTTGTATTTATGTGGTACTTGCTGTAGTTTTCATTGTGTATTATTTCTGTAACAGTCTTCCAGTCTTAGCAGTTGAGGATCCTAGATTTTTTTGTTTGTTTGTTTGTTTTGGAGGGTTTTTTTTGGGGGGGGGTCACACCTGGCAGTGCTCAGGGGTTACTCCTGGCTCCATGCTCAGAAATTACTCCTGGCAGGCACGGGGGACCATATGGGGCACCGGGATTCGAACCGATGACCTTTTGCATGAAAGGCAAACGCCCTACCTCCATGCTATCTCCCGGGCCCCGGAGTCCTTGATTTTGCTTTTTCAAAAGTGTATGTAATTTTCTTCATGACTTCTTCACAAAACAAGGAAATCTAATTCTGACATGCAAGGGTCTTTAACTTTTCATCTGTCAGAACAGCAGAAGGGATACCTAAGTGACCCTCAGTCCTTTGAGTAAGTTGTCAATGCAAATCTCTGTTTCCCACTTGTTTTAGTTCTGACTACACTATATATTAATTTTGTAGAAGGTCTGTTCAAACAAAACATAGGGATCTTCCCTTTCACTTCTGCAGCTTTAGTCATGAGAAGAAAATACTTAAAGAAAAAGCATAGTTTTTCTGGTAGATAAATATATTTTTGGTATAAAAAGTTGTGAAATGTAACACAATTTCTTGTGTGTTACATTTCACATTAGAAGTCTTTGAAGGTATGCTCAGATTTCAGAAAAGGTTTTTGCCTCCAATATTCTTTACTTTGGCAAAATGAAGGTCTGATTGGGCTGAGAACCAGTGACATGATAGGTGCAAACTACTGTCAGCACATTCAGATGTTTACCAAATATGAACTGAGAAGGTGGAAGCCTGGACTATCCAGTTCTGGGCTTTAAATCTATCAGCCAATTTTGTCTACCAGAAGTACAGGTATATAGGAACTCAAAAGAGTCAGACAGAACAGACTGTAAATATGAGAAGACAGTCTCAAAAGATGTTGTAAATCTGAGAAGGCTGACTACTAAAGTGCATTTACAAGGTGCTTAAACACAAAAGAATCCTCATGTAACACTTCCACAACCTGAAGACGTGATAACAAAAATTGCTAAGGAATCATCTTAGCCCCACAGATCAATGACCAAGGAAGCATATAGCCTTTATGAAGAGTAGCTCAGGTCCAAAAGGAGAAAGAGACTAAGAAAGAAATCATCTGAAGTCAGAGGAGAGTAGATAGTTTAATGTGCTTGCCTTGTATATGGCCTACCAGATTTGATACCCACTGTTTTTGTTGCCCCCAAACACTACCAGGAGTGGCTCCTTGCCCAAAAGAGCTAGAAGTGAGCCCTGAACATCATAAGTTATGACCCCTCAAACAAAGCAAAATCTCCATTCTCTTGTATGTACATAATTGATTCTGATGTAGTCTCCTTAATTCTAGAGACAAGACATTCAACAAAACAAGACTTCATTTGCCTAAACACATAAATATACATATACATTTATATAAATATATAAACATATAAATCAAAGAACAAAGGCTATATAAACTATATTATTACACACATATCTTTGCCATGCACCTTTCAAAGTGGTCTACATTTTTCAATTCATTTAATTCTCACAATGACTTCATGAAGTAAGGTGTGATGATTATGACAATTTTACAGAATACACTCACATAGCCCACACCAAAGTTGACACAGCAGAAAGTCATGAGCTAGAAATTAAGCATGGGCAGTCTGACTTTATTATCTGGCAGTTTAACACTTCATGGTGTTATCTAGAAAAGATTTGAAGCATACAAATCTCATGCATTTTGGTCATCAGATTTTTTTTCAAATAAACCTTGTAGACAAATAGAAACATATTTATTTTCATTTTTAATATTTAATTATTGGGGGTTGGAGGCTATACCTAGTGGTGATCAGGAACTACTACTCTCTTCATGTCCTCAGTAGTTGCACATAGCATTGCTCAGGAGAACTTGTTATGCCAGAAATGGAATTGAGGTTGAATATATGCAAAGCATGTACCCAACCCCCTATACTTTCTCTCTAGCCTCTATTTCTCTTTTTAAATGTTTTTAAGAATGAGTGAGAGATACTGAACTCTGTAGAGGATAACCCTCACACACAGTAATATAAATGGCAAAAAATTAATCCACATTCTATTTCATTGGCTCGCTCACTCTGTGAGCTACATTGTTATATATATTGCCTAATTTTTGTAAATATATAGCTGTATCTTTTTGTTATTATTTTCAGCAGTATTGTAGGAATGCATGTTGTCTCTTTTTTCCAACTCCAAGTGCATGCTTGAAGGACTGAAAATGGAAAAGGCAATTCTTAACTCAATGCTGTATGTGTGAATTTTAATATGTTCTTTCTAATGTTATGTTTCGCTGTCAAGTAGAAACGTAATAATAGCAGGTAAGAGAATATTACTAAAGGCCAATCACTGCTTGGAGAGATAGCTTTACTCAGAACTGACTTCTTATACTTTTAAGGTTGATTGGGAAGTGGGATTGGAGGATATTATGTCTTTGGTCATTGAGCTAGAGAGGGATGATACTCTGATATATTTAGTGACTAAAATGGGACCGAGGGAACCTTGAGTTAAGTTATACTTCTTGTTAAGCAGATACTTAGTGAAGGCTGTTTTGACTAAAATTCTCATTCTTAAATCCATGTTACATTTTTGCATTGCTTTGAAAATGAAATGAGACTATGCCCATTACCTCATTGTTACACTAAGATTCATGCATGGGATGATGGTGGTGGCTGAGTTATAGAATCAAATGGAACCTGATTTCATGTGCATGCCCTGTGTTTCTGAGGCTATTATTCATTTTTAACTGCTTATTTACAGTTGTTTACTTAAATAAACATAAAACCATGTTATTCAACTTGTTCTGACAAATGCTCCAGTCTCTCAAAATTACCCTTCTATTCTTTCATTTTCTTTTATTTTTTCCTATTTTTTATTTTATGAAGGCTAAGATGCAAAGAAAGAAGACAAGATGAAGTTACAGTGGGAAGACAATCACCCATAAACAGAATTCTCGAAAGAAACCCCCTTGCTGACACCTTAATTTTGAATTTTCAGTCAAAAATCATAAGAAAAATAAAACAAAACACATGCACAATTACTTTATTCATTATTCATTTTTATATTTATTAAATGGAATTAATAATATGTGGAATGCTGTGAAAAGGAGAGTAAACCATTCATTCTAGCATCACCATGTCAAAAAAATACTCAATTCATGCTATCAATCATTCATTACTAATGCTAATGTTTAAAGATCTGGCATCTCTACTATTACTTTATTACCTAAACAATGTTTTAAGTGATCCTTTACTTGATCTATATTTCCAAAATTTGCAGACTTCTTAGTAAGTGACTTTCTTTTGGATTGCTAATAAAACTGTCATCAACTTTGCTGAGAGTTTAGGAAATGCCACAGCAGGTGCCAGTCTTTCATGCTAGGGAATGCAAGCTTCTTCGCTTCTTCTCCAGCTAGAATGTGTTTGCATCCCTTTAACACCCCCTCTATCAATGTGACCTTGAAGTTGCTTAACTTTTCTGTGCATATTTTTCTTCACCCATGAAATAAGGTTGATATAATATCAAATTCTCTTCTTCATCAAGCCTCCCATAGTTTACTGATGAGGTAAGCAATGGCATGATTTTCAGAAACCCTGGACTTTGGAACAACAAACTTTAATAATGAAATTGTTTATAAGTAATCTTTGTCCTATCATCTGTTTTAGGAAGTAGGCGAAGGCTGTAACTCTTAAGAATTGAGTATTACTGTAAAACCACAAAGCTTTGTTGTACAACAAAGGTATAAATTACCTACAAATTCAAGGAATTAATTAGACTGCAAAGTGCCTGTGGACTAAAAACATCTCCTTACATTAGGAAAACAGGTAAACTCTGAACCACATAGTACAACCATGTACTATGGCCCATTCATTTCTGTTGTAAAGTACACCTATTGAATTTGAGCATTTATTCCATGGGGGAGGGAGCAAGGAGGCTTTCACATTGTTAAGGCATAACCTGGGTGTGAAAAGACAACAAGCATTCTTCACTCAGACAAATTGAACAGTATGACATCATTCATGCTGTGTCAAGTCTTGCACTGAAAGTCAAAGAATATTACTAATTTACTCAAAATTTTTTTCAATGATGTACTTCATGAATGTCACTTTTGACATTGTTAAGAAAGAAATAAGAACAACAATAATAATGCTGCCTGAGATCTGAGAGTCTTGACAGTAGAAAATAATCTTATCCAACTTTTTTCCCCAGTTCTTTGCATAAGAACCAGGGTGACAGGTACAATAGCTGACACATAAGGGGACTTTTCTTATTCTTACTGTGTTGAAACTATAAGATATGACATTTCTACTAGAAAATTATCAACGGATGATTGTCAGTCTATTAAATGTAGACTGTATGCATTTTTTTGGCTAAGGACAAAATATGGACTTGACTCTCTTGCTAAAAGAATAAAAGGAAGTGAGATTTTTAAAACTATGATTTATTAGCTCCATTTATTTCAGAAATAGTTTTTCTTATGGGTACAGAGAATAAAACAGCGAACAAATCCTAGAGCTTCTCAACTATTTTTAAATGAACCACGGTGGTTTTAAAAATTAAAGTTATTTATTATGTAGAACAAAAATTAAGTAATATGAACTTTTAGAATTATCAAGTGAAATTAAGTGTCCACCATCCAAAAAATAGGCTAATTAAAATAGGCTAAGACAATTTTTGAGCATCTGCTCAGCTTGACCTACTAGAAGAAACAAAATCAGGACAAGGCCCCCACACAGAACTGAGTGATTCATGTGCAAAACGCCCTCTCTGATTCATAACCCAGGAGGAAATCATCCTGTCATGCCCAGAAGCCTGCAGAGCTAGCCTCATTTGGCAGACTCAGGAGGGCTCCCAGCTTCCGGGCATGGGGTTTGGCTGCAGTCTGATTGCTTGGTAATGACCAAATTGGTGGGGAATATAGCTGAGCAGCAGCAGTGACAAGGCGCCGAGGCATTGGGGGTAATTAGAGATTCATCATAATCCTGTAGTTTTGTATCATGCCTCGAGGTCCTAACAGGGTCAGTGCACATGGCAAACTTAGGGAGCTGTGTCTGAAAGGATGACTCCAGTGAGGAGCAGCTGAGAAGACCAAGTAGACAGTGGGGGAAACCACAGAGGCCTGGGGAGCAGATATACCACCCAGGGATTGGCGACAGCCGAATGTGGGGCAGTGGGCCCTGAAGACCCTAGGGAAAGAAGAAAAACACAAGCAGTTGGACTGGCTTCCCCACTGCCATCTCTGCCATTTCCAATTAACCTCCTGGCCAAGGGTTCCCAGAGACTGACATGTCAGGACCCAGTCCAATTTCAAAAAAATAATTGGGACCTGACATCGTGTAGCCCATTTTGGTTTTTGCAGAGTAAGGACACTGGAAATAAACAAAACAGTTGCCATTCACTATCACCATCATTTCATGAAGGAAAGTGGATTCTTTCATTAAATAATGCAAGAAGGACATAATCTCAGGATAAATGACAGTCATGGAAATTTAATTACTTTAGCTTACCAAGTTGTGGTTATTTTCTTCATTACTAGGAAGTGCTATGAAGTCTTTTGCTGACTGTCTTTAGGTTGCTCTCCAGAGTGGTCACAATGGCAAAGCCCCCCCCAAAAAATTTTGGTGAAAAATATTCATGAGGAGAAAAATAACTCTACTGACTTCATGAACTTTATGAGCTTTGTGAAGAAAGGGCTGACAAGATTTCTTTGCAAGAAATTTTATGAAAAATAAAAGGGGGGGAACCTCCATTCTTTTACTATACTTTTTTTAACTATTCATAATAAAAAATCAAGTAAAGAAATTAAAGAAAAGAGAAAACATAAAATACAGGAAAGGAAAAGATAATTTTATATTTCATGAAGAGAGCATTCAAAGTTTTGGCATGGATGTGGGGGAAAAGGCACCCTCATTCACTGCTGGTAGGAATGTAGATTGGTCTAGCCTTTTGGGAACACTTCTTAAAACACTATATGACCATCTTAACATACCATATGAACCAATAATTTCACATTTTTGGCATCTTCCTCAGGGCTAAAACTATCAGAAAGACATTTGCAGTCCGATGTTCATTACATAAATATTCATAAAAGCAAAAATATGGAAACAACCCAAGTATCCAAGATCAGATGACTGGATAAAGAAACTGCAGTATATATGTGTATATATATGTATATATATATATATATATATATATATATATATATATATTAGAATACTACTTGGCTTTAAGAAAAGATATCACATATTTTTTTTCTAAAATTTTGATGAGTCTGGTGGATTTCATACTGAGAAACGTTAGTCAGAAGGAGAGGGTCAGATAGAATAATTTCTTTCATATATGAGATATAAAGAAACATAGTAACATAATAGCAAATGCTCAAAGGCAACAGACAATGAAAACTGGTCTTTAGCAGGAAGTTTATCATAGGAAAGGAAGATGAAGGATGAAGGAGCACTGGGTAATAGTGGAGAGAAGTAGACACAGGTGAAGGTGAGATACTGGAATGTGTTACACACACACACACACAATACATGTATGTATATATGAGTGCCAAAATAAAAGATTAAAATAATAAAACTAATTTCATGAATTGAAATAGTAGTTTGTCATGCCATTGATAATTTTTTTTTTGGTTTTTGGGCCACACTCAGTGACGCTCAGGGGTTACTCCCAACTATGCACTCAGAAATCGCTCTTGGCATGGAGGACCTTATGGGATGTCGGGGAATCGAACCACGGTCAGCTGTATACAAGGCAAATGCCCCACTGCCGTGATATCACTCCAGCCTCTATATATCTCTTTTAAGGACCATCTATATATACATGTATGTGCATATATGTATTATATCCTTTAAATATCACTTCACTTTCTGCTCTTTGAATGAATTAATTGAACTTTATACTTAATTTCGTATTGGTCTAACTAAAGCTTGTCTACTTACTCGTATGCATTTCCCCCTGAAGATCTAAGAGGGAAAACTATGGAGAAGGTAGAAAGGAATGCAGTATGGGTGAGGGATATCTGGAAGGTGTTTTGTGTATAGCCAGTGGCCAATAAAACTTCTGAGTTATATAGGCACACAGACTTTTTGAGAGTCAAGGTCAATTTTTCAAAGCAAACTTTTCTCCATCCTTATTTGCATCTTCCTTACCTCTCAGCCCTAAAGCTGAGGTTAAAATGCTTTTTGATTCTAGACTTATTCTCAGCTTTATTTTCTTTCCAGCAATATCCAGAATTTTTAGGAAAGAACCAAATCATTTTTCAAGAGAAAAAAAATCCATAGAAAATAAGACAGAGATTATTTTGCTTTCACAGAATAGAGAGAGCAGAAGACTTCTAAGTAAGTTGGAGCTAGTAGATTTTTGAATTGTAAAATCCTTTGAAAACGAAAAAAATTGTGTTATACAGTTTTCATATCCTAATATGTTTGTCTCATTGGTTAATGGGGTTAAAATATTATCCTAACTAATCCATAACTATTAGATCAGAAGTCTTTTGTCTTACTTTAAGTAAAGTCTACATCTGAGATAACAAAATCATACCAGTATTAATTTTTTGGCTTGAGGATTATACTTTAGGTATGATGGCTATAACCATTGGTGGATACATTTGAAGTATCCATAAAAGCTGTACAGTTTGAAGATCCTCAACCTTAAATTATTAAAAACAAAATTATCAAATAAAAGTAGTTTTTCATAAAGCTTTCTCCTAGAAAGTAAAAAGTCTCCAAGAAGTCGATTAGTTGAAAGGTACCATGTATTCATATTTTCAGACTAAGGTTTTTATTTTTTTGTCTAGAAAATGCAAAACAATCATCTAAAAAGTTTCTTTGCCTAGTAATTACCATATGTTTCATGAATAGCTGATTATTTTACTCATATATTAGCAGGCCAAAGGACTTTTATTTAGAACTAGAAAGGGTACCTTTACTTTAAAAAAATTCTATAATAGAGGTTTTGGGGAATTAATAATAGTTACCATCCATTGTAAAAGGCACTTACTTGGTCTACAGGCTTTATATGCATTATCTTATTTAATCCTTGCAATAACCCTGCTAGGTAGTTATTATTTTCCTTTTTTTAATAGATAAGATTATGAGACACAAAAATTGAAGAGAAGATTGCAAGGAAATCCAGCTACATGGGTAGACTCTCCAGAATAAGCTCTTGAATTTCCAGTGTTATGAAGAAGTGAGTATCTGCTGAGTTTTGATGAGGAGATGTGTATTTTCTAATTTGTTTAGGCTTCATTGATATGTACCCTGGTTTGCTATACTTGATTTTTGTACTATAAATTATTTATGAATTCCAAGATTTATCAATGGGCTCTTTCATTCCATTAATATTTGTGGAGGGTCTGAAATGTGCCAAATAGTGTAGACTATAATGAAAAACAGAAAGAAAACTGCTTCTGACTACAGGGGAATAAGAAAATAGATAGATGTCTAAATGTAGAAACAAAAGAAGTTATGAGTCAACTGGAGGATGCAGTGGGAATGAGGTTGGGGACGAAACAGCTCTACTAGATGATGAATTTGGGAAAGCCTTTTTGAGAAGATTGCAGATGAGCAGAGAGATCTCTAAAGAAGTGAGAGGTTGAGGCAGTAGTGAGTGATGGTCCTACATTGCCAAGCTAGTTACTCTATACAAGCTTTTGTAGACTGGTAAAGATTTTGGGAAAGCCTTTTTGAGAAGATTGCAGATGAGCAGAGAGATCTCTAAAGAAGTGAGAGGTTGAGGCAGTAGTGAGTGATGGTCCTACATTGCTAAGCTAGTTACTCTATACAAGCTTTTGTAGACTGGTAAAGATTTAGATTTCTAACCTATCAGAAAAAATATATACAGTTTTATGTTTATTGCAGCATTATTTACAATAACCAAGAACAGAAAACTAAGTGCCCATTGACAAATAGATCAAGGAGATGTGGTATGTATACACGATGGTATACTATTAAACTGTAAAAATGAAAATCCTGTCATTTTTAATAATATAGTTGACCCCGAAGGGTATTATGCTGAGCAAAATCAACCAGATAGAGACAAGTACCATGATTGCATAGAGATGTGGTATATAGAAAAATGAAACAAATGAATGCACTAAATAAAACAAAATACAAATTTAATAGTAAGTTACAATAAGAAGGGAAGAGAGAAAGAATACATGTAACCATACACACTGAGTCACGTAAAAAGAAGTCATTTGCATGGTAAATCAAATAAAAGTGGCGAATTTAATGTAATATAGACTCACGTCGTAACTTTTCATTGATTATAGGGATGCACATTTGAAACTTCTATAATTTTTTTTTGTTGTTTGTTTTGAGGCCACACCCAGCTATACTCATTGCTTACCTGTCTGCCTCAGCACTAAGGATCGAACCTTATGATTAGAAAATTATCTGCATTAGTAAAGGATCACCCTGCCTGCTGCCTGGGGAAAGGGTCTACTCCAGATACTAAAGTGGTTTAGATGAGATTAAGAATTTTCTTCTACTCTGTATGTAAAAATCTTTAACTTTCTGAAAATAAACTCAAATATCAAATGTCTTTGGCTTTTACACAGTAAAGATCCCAATCTGCCAACAAGCCGTGAGCTCAAAGCAAATAGTAAGTTTTGTATTCTGTCTTTGGAAAAGGAGGAAATAAACGACAGAGGGAAAAAAGGGTGTGTAAATGTTTTGCCATTGTGTTTAAGAGTGGATAATGTTCATTCAATTGTCCTTCCCCCTTCAACTTCCAGAGTGTTTATTTTTACTCCACGAATTTTTATATAACCACATGTGCCTTTCTCTGCAACTTCCTCTAAGGAGTCAAATCTCTTCTTTCTAAGAATGCTAGAAGCTACAAAGGGCAGATACTCTATTGATATGGCTCTTATATTCAACTACCAGACAGAAACTTAGTGTTATTGTAGGGAATGTGAACCATGCATATTTTAGAAAAAATAATTAATATTTAGGTAGTTGAATGAATGTAAATGACGTGTGACATTTTTTAATTAAAGCTCAAGGTTAGAAAATAGCTTGACTTTGTGGAAAGTTTCCTAGCTCTTTCTAATGCATAATTTTTAGATAATATTCTATGAACCACTGTTTCACAAATTACTAATAGATATTTCTTGAAAATAGAGTTTTGTAGTCAGATAGTTTGGGGTGTTTTAGGTTGAAATGAAATTTAGTTTCTTTGAGGAGGGCTGGAAGTTCTGACTCACTACATGAAGCTCACCACAAAAAGTGATGAGTGAAGTTAGAGAAATAACTACATAGAGAACTATCATAACAATGTGAATGAATGAGGAAAGTAGAAAGCCTGTCTAGAGTACAGGCAGGGGTGGAGTGGGGAGGAAGGAGATTTGGGACATTGGTCATGGGAATGTTGCACTGGTGAAGGGGGATGTTCTCTACATGACTGAAACCCAACCACAATCATGTTTATAATCAAGGTGTTTAAATAAAGATATTAATTTAAAAAAAAGAAATTTAGTTTCTTTACCATAGGCCTTCTCAGTGCTCTTACTTATGTTAATATCTATTGTGAATATCCAAGGGAGGATAATTTGTTTTTCTTTAACTTTTGAACTAGTAGTAAAAGCTTTTTCAGAGTAACTCCTGAAACTAAATTAAATTGAGTAAACACAAGAGAACACAACTGCAAACTTTCTGTGGAGATCATGATAAATAATAAAGTGGGAAGGTCTTTTCTCTGACTTTGTCATAAAGGCAAGAGCCTACAAGGATGAAAAGCGTTTAGCAAAGAATTGAGTTCTTTTTTTCAAACTTATCATCACAGAGAAAATCTAAAATATTGACTAAACTTATTATTCTAATATGAACTATAGAATTCATTCAATTTATATTTTATGTCAGAATAACTCACTAAGGGCCAGAGCGGTGGCACTAGAGGAAAGGTGTCTGCCTTGCAAGCTTTAGTCTAGGACAGACCACGGTTCAATCCCCCCTGCATCCCATATGGTCCCCCAAGCTAGGAGTGATTTCTGAGCTCATAGCCAGGAGTAACCCCTGAGCATCACTGGATGTGGCCCCCCCAAAACAACAAAAACAAAACAAAAACAAAAACAAACACAGAATAACTCACTATTTTATTTGTTGGATTCTAAAATAAATAGGTTATCAATTATTTTTTTTCTCTCAACTATGTAACTTAACTAAACCTGCACCAAAGTTTTGTGCTGAAAATGATTTCTGTAGTCCCAGAGTTGTGGCTACTACACTACTTTATTTTCACAATTTTACCTGACCTTGAAAATATTGAACGGAATTCAAGACTACTTGCTCTTTGTGACCATGATAAGGAAATAGTTGTGAGCTGCCTACCAAAACTTTCAGTAAGAAGAGGCTTCAGGCGTTGAGGTAGGATCTCAAATTTAATCCAAGAATTTCACTCTGAACACAATATATTCATCAGCCCTTCACTCTAGTTGCGACTGATTTCAGACCTGAAGTTCTTAAACAGTAAAGTAACTTTTCAAAAATTCCATTTGATCTTTTTAAAAATAAAAAAGTCAAATCAGTACAAACATGGCATTTAGAGACTAAATGGATACTGAATGTGATGGTACTGACCACATATATAATGAAAAGATCCTGGAGCTTGAGAGATAGTTCAGGGACACACAGTTTATAGTCCCTGGCAAGCATGTTCCTCCCAGAAACAACTGCTGTAGCCCTGGTGATACTCCAACACCATGAAGTGATATCCAGAACCTACAGGCCCAAGTAGTACTACAGTCTATGACTGTATGACCCAGAAGACTGAGTATCCCTGACAGTGGTCCCAGTTCCCCCAAGCACAGCTTAGAAATCCCCTCAAAGAATCTTAGAGATTGTAATTGAGAAAGCTTGTGCCTAGATTTTTACCATTAGCATCTGATTATAACAAATGAATGAAAGGAACACTTATAAAAGACTATAATTAGAAGGACTCAAGAAACCATATAAAAGATGACACTACATCCATAGAACCAAAAGGCAACAATAATTCATTTTAATTTTTTTCTTTGAGAGTCACACTCGGCAGTGCTCAGGGTTTAGTCTGTGCTTCAGATCACTCTAAGAACTGAACCCAGTTCAGACTGAGTGCAAGGTGTCTTACCCTCTGTACTATCTCTATGGCCCCTATATATATTTAAGATAACAGTTATTCTTCTATACATTATTTAGGTCTTAGTAGATTTTGTTTGTTTTAGGACCACTTCCTGTGATGCTTGGAGTTACTTCTGGCTCTGCTCTCAGAAATTACTCCTGGCAGGCTCAAGGTACCATATGGGATGATGGGAATCAAACCTGGGTTGGTTGCATGCAAGGCAAATGCCCTACCCACTGTGCTATCTTTATGGCCCCTTATTAGATTTTACTTTCCATTGGAGCACTTCTAAAAGATAAGATCCTAATAATTATGGCTCATTGTTTGATATTCAGCTAAATTAAATGTGCGTTATCTGAGAAGCCATTAATTGGGCTAAATTTCTATTTAACTTTACTGCTATAGTTTAGGCTTCATATTAGATCAGTGGTATATTCTGATGATTTTTCTTTTCTGTTTTATATGGCACTTAGGCTAAGAAGTGTCTGTATGATGCTAAATTGTCTCCTAAAAAGAACAAACTGTTGGCATCTGTCCTATTTTAGATGAGAAATGCCAGATGTACAGAGAGAAGCTTGTAGAAATTCTTTTGGGATGAATCCCTGGCCTTTGAATGCCTGCACAATTGCTCATGTTGAATTGCAATATCCTTGCCATCTCATATTTTGCAAGAGTCAGTATGCTAGTTGCATCTTCTCCACTTACTTACACTTCCCAAGTAATCACTATAAAGTAATCACTATAAGATAAAGTTTAACAGTTTTAAGTAGGACTTAAAGGGTCTCTGGGTCTTTACTTATCACTTCACATGCACTATTAATTTGACTGGGAAGAATCCTTAACATCTCACCCTCTGCTTCCTTCTAGTGATGCCTTTCTTGAAATATTTTCTGGAAACTTCTCATAACACTCAGAACCTCATTTTGACTTGCCGTCCCTTACCTATATGACGTACATACCTCCTTGGGTAAGTACTTCTGTCGAGAATACACTGTTTAGTGTTTATATTGCTTACTAACCCTTCAGCTACTAAAAGCAGATGTCATAACGCTTTCTTTCATTCAATGTGTGCTCCTCTCACTTCTGCAGTGCCAGAAAAGTGATTGCTCAATTAAGGCTTAAATAAATTAATAAAGAATGTCTGTGGATATTTGGAGTTGCTTAAGACTTAGAGACTTTCCTAAAAAGGAAAACACTATTATAGGGATTTTTGCTACTTTAATTAAAATTAAATTAGTACTAAAATAAAAAAAAATTACTTTATTTAAGCACCAAAGTTGCAAAATTGTTCATGACCTAGTTTTAGTCATACAATGTACACCACCCTTCACCAGTACACATTTTTTTTGCCACTAATTTCCCCAGTTTCCTTCCCATGATCTCCCACCCTGCCCCATGCCTGCCTTTTGGCAAACATTTTACTTCTCTTTCTTTCTCTCTCATAGGCACTAGCTAGAATTTCTGTGAATTCAAGGATGTTGGGCCTGAAAGTAATATAGACTTGAGGAGAAATTTAATGAAATCCTGAAGTACTATCACAAGCAAATATTCTTGGCTTTTTCTAAGCTCCTTAGGGAGAGTTATACATTGTAAAGCTGTTGGACTTAACAATAGAAAGAGAATATCCTAGACATCTGAATACTTGCCATTTTAGTTCATCAGCCTAGTGAATGTAATATTTTTGTAATTTTTCTGAGGCACAGAATTTGATTGTATGATCTGTGTGGCTGGGTTTTAGAAGTAAATCATTTCTGCTTTCTACTCAGTTAATATAGAAGTCTTATGAAATAATTAAAAAGCTGGAAAGATAGCATGGAGGTAGAGTATTTGCCTTGCAAGCAGAAGGACAGTGGTTCTAACCCCGGCATACCATTTGGTACCCCGAGCCTGCCAGGGGAGATTTTTGAGCATAGAGGCAGGAGTAACCCTGGAGCACAGCCCAAAACCCAAAAATAAATAAATAAATAAATAAACTTGGTTAATTTTGGCAACAATACCCATGAATGAGAAATAGCTTAAGTAAAAATTAAAAAGCCAATTAAAATGCTCTGTAAAGATACACACAGAAAATAATCCATGGGCCCTCTAAAATCATAAAAACTAATTTTCCTAATTTGGGTTTGGGAGTAGAGTGTGGTTATTCCTCACAAATATGAGTTTCAGGTACACTTGGAATTCTAGTTCAGTGGAACTGTCACCCTATTATGGAAGAGAATTGTCCTTATTATGAGATCATCTGTCAAAACCTTTTCTGCTCTTGGGAAAAAATACATTTGGGTTGTACATGCTAGCTTTGATCCCTGGCACCCTAGATTATATTCCTGATCACAGAACCAGGAGTAAGCCCCGAACACTGCTAGGTGTGTCCCTCCCAAATAAAACAAAAATATGTATGCATATATCATTTGTTAGCGAGAAATTGTAGTGGCAACAAACTATTGTATTATGAAGGGCATAAAAGCGTTGTGAATGTTCTAGCAAAATTTAGCCAGTTTCATGATCTGATAACCCTGTGAATTAGCTGGAAGGATGTTTGTGTCTGTCATAATATAGTTTTTCTTGTATGAAAGACTTACTTTTCCTTTTGCTGACTATTTCTTCCAATACACACCTCACAAAGCTAGCATCATGGAATATTACTCCATCGTGAAAAGAAACCTGATTGTTAACTTCAGTAATTAAAAAATTGGGTCAGTTTCATGGACATATGACTTGTAAAGTCACAAAGATAATTCTGCACAGGCTCTGTGCATACACACACACACTTTACTTAACAGTGACAATTCTTGATTTAACACTGCTTTGCTGTTTTTAACTGTTAGAAATTTTATCTTTGAACGCATGTTTTTTTTGGGGGGGGTCACACCCAGCAGTGCTCAGGGGTTACTCCTGACTCCATGCTCAGAAATTGCTCCTGGCAGGCACGGGGGACTATATGGGGCACCGGGATTCGAACTGATGACCTTTTGCATGAAAGGCAAACGCCTTACCTCCATGCTATCTCCCGGGCCCCTGAAATCATGTTTTTTTTTAAAATATAAATTCTTTATTTAAGCACCATGATTACAAACATGATTGTATATGGGTTTCAGTCAGAAACAGAACACGCCCCTTTACCAGTGCAATGCTCTTTACCACCAATGCTCACCAACCTCCTTCCCATCCCCTGCCTGTATTCGAGACAGGCATTTTACTACAGTTATTTTTTTTTTAAGTTTAGTAAGCTGTTTTCGTTTCTTTCTTTCTTAAAGTATAAGTGTTAAAAAAGAAAAACAGTAGTGATGTTGTGAGAGTGGCAGGCGCCATTGTTTGCATAGGCCCAGAAAAATATGGGGAAAATGGAAAAAAAAAAAGCTTTGACCTAATTACAAGGAGGCCTTACCCCTGAAGTTTTCTGGTATAAGACTGACTCTGGGCTCCAGGCATACCAGGCTGCCCAACCCCTGAGTCATTCTCTGTGGTCCTGGTGAAACTTTTTTGCACGTTAGATGTTGTTGGTGTCACCTTCCTGTAGTTAAAGATTCTGGTTTCTGTGCATTTCCTTCATCGGGTCAGGTTGATGTGGATCGTCCTCTAGTTTCACTTCACCATTAGATGAGCAGACACCTGCTCTGAAAGAAGGTTGTTGCTGTTGCTAAGTCATCTCAGTGCTAGGTGAGTACTCTTTGGAGTAAGTCAATGGCCAGAGCAGTGCTAGGGTCTTTCCTGTTAGAGGTTTGCATCCTGGTAATGCTATAGAAAATTGTGTTTGTTTCCATAGATGGTATCCATGGTTCAGAGGTGTATAGGCAATGTCCATTCTTCTGAGGCCTGAGCCAAGTTACTATGTCAATGTTCAGGGTATAAGGCTGAGGCATTACAAAATTTGTGTTCCCATTTCTATTAGATAAGAACTTGTTTGCATAATGCAATATTTTCCCATTTTAATGTGCCTATGCAAAAGAGGAACAATGCCACAAGGTATTATGGGCATATCTTGGGGTTGAGAGAACAAGTCCAACATTGCGTAATTTGGTTCTAACATGTATTCTATACAGACTCTTCTACCAGAATTCCTTATTGAACAGATCCCAAAGGGGGTAAAAAACAAACAAACAAAAATAACAGTAGGCAAAATTGTCACTATATAAGAGGATATTCAAAAAAGTTATAGATGTCAAGAGAATACATCTAAGATATACAAAGGAGATACACATGTCCCTTTTATGTCTTCAGAAATAGTCGGGGGTGGGGGGGGGAGGGTGTTGAGTCGGGGTTTTGTTCTGTGATATGGTCACCCAGAAGCTGCAAAGGACTTGCAACATCCCATATCAGGATTGTCTTTGAGTGGAGGCTTCTCAGAAACTGAGTATGATAAAAAGCACAGGTACAGAGAAGGACGATGGAGGACAGAGGCCACTTGTAGTAGATTAACAGGAACAGAGTATTGATTTCATCTCAGGGTGAGAGTCTATTTTTTTCACTTTAGGAGCTGGCTGGAAGCTGGCTTAAGTGAGGATAATGATCTGCTTTATACAGAGCAAAGAACTGAGGGTAAACATCATTAAATGTGGGGTAATAGCAATGGGGGTGAGAGTAAAGGACTAGAAATGAGCCTGTAAGATGATGAGCCAATGGGGGAAGGAAAGTATACGAATAGACATTATGCATATTGTAAACATAAATGAAACCCTATGGTATCCTAATAAACTAGCGCGGTTTGGGAATGGACATTGGTGGGAGGAGATTTGCCAGTGACTTCCTCAAGACAGCCCTACTTGTGCAGGGTAGGGCTTTGGGAAAGCCTGGGGTCCCCTTTAATCTGCTCCCCGGCACCCACCTCACTGGCTCCCTGGGTTGGGGCCCAGGGAAGCCCTGGAGTTCCGGGAGGAAGGAGTGGGAAGGCTGTTAGTGGGGAAGCTGAACCCCATAGTCTTCCCTAAGTTTGGCCAAAGGGCCAAGCTGTACTATTCCCCATGCTGCCAAGGATTTCAGTCCTAGAGAGAGGAAGCTAGTTCCCTAGTTGTGCTAGAAGCTGGAAGTTTGCCAGCCTGCTTCCCACCCCACCTCATGAACTCATGTTTTATAAATTATGTTCAGTGAGGGTAATGGATTAGGAGGTTGAGCAAAGAGACAACACAATATGATAGTTCCTATTGCTTGTCTCTTCCTTTGTATGTAACATTCAAGATATACCCTATAACCACAGAATTCTGGCAGATCGATCTAACAAGTGCAAGACTTGAGTACCGAACCTTCTTTTACTACAGAAACAAAGCAATGGATTTCTAAGAACCAAAAAAAAAAAATCAATGGAATCTTTTTTCTTTCATATTATTCTTTTATTTAAGTCACCACTATGCCAAAAATGAAAGAGAAAATGGTACGTTTGAACCACGCAGAATTCTGTGTTCCCTTATTAATTAGTAAGCCAAAGAAATAAAATATTGGTAGAATGTAGACTTGTTAAGAATTGAAATAAAGGAAACGGTGAGTTAGTTTAAAGGACTGGAACGTATGATTATCATGTACTAGGCCTCACATTAAATCCTTGGCACTTTATGGTCTCATAAACGCCAATGTATGTGATCTGGATGATCTCACAAAATTAGGCCATATGTCTCCTGGGGTTCCCTGATCTTCTCTTGGTCTCTCCCCCAAAAGAATAGCATTAAAACCATTCAGTTAGTTTGGTCCAACATTTCTCCTCTTCTGATAAGAACACAATTCTTATTAAGAAAACTGAATTGTGCAATTCTGCATTTGTGCTAAATTCTTTTATAAAACAAGCATGACACAGTGTAAAAAATGAGTAGTAAAAGTCATATTAGTATTTTTAATTTTGTTTTCAGAAAAACATGAAAGAACAACTAAGAAATACTATGGAAAGCAAAGTGAAAGAAACCACAGAGAACATGATTTCTTTCTTTTGCTTTAAAGGCACTTTTCTTTTCCTTTTAAGCCAAAAGCCCAATATTTTTCTTTGGTGCTAGATGAGGCAAATATAACTGTCCTGGCTGCAGGTTTCTCAGGAGGATCCCATCCTCACTCACAGTCTCCTTCCTATGACTTTTATTTAGAGAAATCTTTGTAAAGCAGCCAGGGGTTTCTCAGATTCAATGAGTCCATGAGGTTGAGGGAGGGGGAGTTTAGTTCAAGCTGGAGGTGCAGGTGTACCCAGTGTAGTGGGTTAAAATTTTTCCAACACTCTGCTATTTAGCAAGTTATGCTACTAGCCATTACACTCATGCTTTGCATGAAATTGCTGACACCTTGGAAACTGCTTAATGATACATAAAATCCTATTTTTTCTGTGTGGAATGCCACTGGGCCAGTGGGTATTACTTATAGATGTATAAATATTGTGCATATTAGCATGAAGAGTCACTTACAAGTCAATAAGCTTTCTGAACTACAGAAGAACAAAAGCAAAAAATTTCAGAGAGAAACAAATAATTTCATAGAATTTTGTTTGATTATTTCTTAACCTTGGTAAAACAAACCATTTCTGTTAAAAGGTGATTTTAATTTTATTTTGAAGGTAATACAAATGCAATAATAATTTTGTTTTCCATTTTACCATATAACCTTGAAAGGGAAAATGGCTTTTATTTTAGAATACCTAGACGAAGAACAGAGTTTTAAAAGTGCAAAGCAAGGGCTCTTTTTTTTTTTTTTTGCCTTTTTAATCCTTTTTTTTTCTCTATTGTTCCTGGAATCTGTCCCATTTTGATGTTTTAATTTTTATAAGATAATTGTAGGAAAATATCTATACAGACACTAATAAGGAAAAATATACTGTCTGTAATTATTATTGCTAACATTAGAGATCAAGGTATGGCCTTACACAGTCATGTGGTGGACCCTGTAGGACAAACCTGTTTTATATTTCAATAACAGAAGCTAACACATTTGTTCTCTTTGGGTGTTATACTCATCACCTAGATGTACAACCATGTCTATGTGGCTGATGGAAATATATGCATAGGAATTTGGGTACCTCAAAAAACAGAGATGAATACATTCATGTAGTTTGTGAGGATAACAAGTCAGTCATTCAATTTTTAAATAAGCATAGCACCTGACTTATGGAGTTGTTAGAAAGGTGATATGAGATAAAACACTGAGTTGAGTTTCTGGCACTTGTAAGCACTACACAACTATTTTCCCTTTCTTATTTTCCTTCCATATATAAACTTTTACATAAATATAAATTAAAAATGAAATTTTAATCATATGTAAAAATTTAGAAAATAATTATCAGGATGGCTATAATGCACAAGCAAATGGCCTTTCTCAATCAGTATCCAAACTAATAGGAAAATTATCTCTCTAGGTAACAGAGGGCATATATTTGGACACTTTCTCATATGTATAAGCATTTGCCTATTTAGCTAGCCTTCTGAATTTTTATAATCACAAATAAAATTATGCTACATTTGTTAATGACCAATTTCTTTCTAATGTCTTCATAGATAGCCTAAAACTTGTCTTTGTGTGTGTATTTATAGCTGGAAATCGAGCATGAACTATACATGCACAAACACACACAAACACACACACACACACACACACACACACACACACACACACATCCACACAGGGTGCTCAGGG
Source organism: Crocidura indochinensis (assembly GCA_004027635.1). Taxonomy (NCBI): domain Eukaryota; kingdom Metazoa; phylum Chordata; class Mammalia; order Eulipotyphla; family Soricidae; genus Crocidura; species Crocidura indochinensis. Next base: position 34,045 of record PVKC010003730.1, read on the forward strand.
ATTATTCCTAGCTCTGCTCAAGAGAGACCACTGGTGGTGATCAGGGACCCTAAATGGAATCAGGGATTAAAATCAGGGAATAAAAAGTCAGCTGCGGGGCTGGAGAGAAAGCATGGAGATAGAGTGTTTGCCTTGCATGCAGAAGGATGGTGGTTCAAATCCTGGTATTCCATATGGTCCTCCGAGCCTGCCAGAAATGATTTTTGATCATAGAGCCAGGAGTAACCCCTGAGCACTGCCAGGTGTGACTCAAAAACAAAAAAGAAACCAAAAAAAAAAAAAGGTCAGCTACATTCAATCATCTCTTTGGCCTTGCTATTCCTTTTATCCTCTCAAAACTGATCCAATTTATGGAGACTATATGATTTCTTTTTTTTGTTGAATTTTGGTTTGTTTTCTGTTTTATTTTTTGATTTTTGTTTTTGTTATCAGAAACACTATGTCATTAAACACTAGTTATATTCTTATCCTTTTACATCTGAGTCCGACATTCAGATAGGACAACTCATCACATGTATAGGGGTAGTTCAAAGAGTATAATTATTTTCACTCTAAATCTAAATTATGTATCTTACTTTCAGTCCCATCACTGATCTTCCTTGACAAAAATTCTCATCTAAATTGCAATAATAATTTGATAAATAAGGAGAAAATCTATCACTTGTTAGAATTATTGTGAGGAACAAATGCCATTGGTAAAAAGTCTAGGTAAAACGTAAAATATTTACATTAAAAATTGAAGTCTTGGTGTTCAATAATAAGTTTTTCAGTTTAGGGCTAGCTGAAAGCATGCATTGCATGCAGAAAAATATACCTTCTATCCTGGGGACAATAAGCACTACAAGGCATGATGCAAAACAAACAAACAAACATGACCAATTAGTTAAGTTGAAATGCTTTGACCCGCTTAAGGTTTTATTTTTTTTTTTATTTGTTTGTTTGGTTTTGGTTTTTTGGTGTTTTGGGTCACACCTCGCTGCATTCAGGGGTTACTCCTGGCTCTGTGCTCAGAAATCACTCCTGGCAGGCATGGGGGACCCTATGTGATGCCAGGATTCGAACCACTGTACCACCGTTTGTCCTGGATTGACTGCATGCAAGGCAAACACCCTACTGCTGTGCTATTTCTCCAGTTCCCCTCTTATAAATTTTAAGGGATAGAACCACAAGGGGCAGTTTTGTAAGAAAATTAGTAAATTGTTCTGAAATCACTTTCAATGCATAGACACATCTACTCTGAGACTGTTAAATCTATAAACTACAGAAAACTTCACATCTCAAACACAGACTAAACATAAATTAACATAGATGAGCTGCTTCCTAAGGGGGCCTTCCCAGGCATTATGCAACTCAGTCACAAAGAGAGACAGACACTCATGTTTTTCTCAAACTTGGTGAACTTCCCTAAGTGGTTTAAGAAGCTCAAATTACAAACAGCTCCCTAATTGTCTTTGAAAACCACCCTTCCTATGAGTGTTGAGTTATTGCTGATTGAGTCTTATCCATGGGTTTTACTGTGTCCTCTCTCTCACAAGTCCTGGATCCAAGGAAAATACAGAGAAATGCTCTGAAAGCAAACCTGTTCCTACCCAGAAGAAAACGCCATTATTCCGTGGATGCCATGGACTCAGGGAAACAATGTCTGCCTTTCATTCCTCTGTTTCTCTAACAGTCCTCATTGTATCTGCCATGTCTGTGAATGGGTTCTACCATGCAGGAAGTGACATGGCACAGTGAGTTTAAGAATATTCCTTATTCAATTGGGTAATACCAAGTGTTCATCTCCATAATAAGAGGAGGGTTTTGGTAACTCATGTCACAGAAGATCAAGATGTTAATCCTCTTGCTGTGCTCATTGGGAGGAACTTTCACAATGGAGACAATGCTATAAATTTCCATGCTGTATCAACAAGCCAAAATTTCCTATAAGAAACTATTTGGAAGTAGTGATAAAATAGAATATTCAATATGATAAAGTAAAATATAGAGCCTGCTTTCCCCAGTATATTTGTTCCTCTTCATAAAAAGTAGGTACCAGTATTTGACCCTTAAATGGTGTCAGTCTGTAAATCACCTGAGTTTGATCATTCTGGAAAGTAGGTATTATTATATCCATTTACAAATGAACAAATATGAAACTTAAAAAATACAGTTGAAACATTTTTAAGGTCACAATGCTAGTTCAAACTCAAATATGCCAGATTCTTAACTCTCATTTTTTTCCTATCACACTAGGTCATTTCTCCAATAAAAGAACTGACTAGTTTCAAAGTAGAACTTGGATTTTATAAAAAATTAAACATTGGCCATAAAGCACACATTTTTCTTCACAAGTTGATGATCTTTTACTCTCACTTTCCCATAATCTCTATAAATTATGTGAAATTGCAACCTGTTTATTGACAACAATATCTATGTAAGTGACTAACATTGCTATCCTCAAGGCATGTGCTTGAAATTAATTAACTTGATTCACTGTGAATCATGATGAATCAAGTAAATTTTATGATTTATTTTGAATTGTCTTTTCCAAAGATTGTCTTTTGCAGAGATTATCAAGGTGAACTGAAAATAGGGCACCTTGTAGAATTCTGACAGAACAGTTTTTGGTGAGCAATCTGGTATGATGTACAGTTGGGACTCATTTTCTTCAAGATGATTAGTAATGCTGTTCTGTTTTGGATTCATTTCTTGACAGCACATTTATTTCTGATTGAAAAAACATGGCATTCCCCTCTCAGTATTTATCTTAAATCTCTTTGATTCTTCCAATTAATAAAGGTATCTGATAAGCTCTCATCATAGAGACCTAAGGTTATTTTGGGTCCCAAGCCAGTCAGGACCCCATTTCAATTTGTTTGTCACGCCAAGTAATTAGTGAGACATTCTTTTTCCTTTAGAAGTTGAAAAAAATTTTCAGGTCCCCTGATAATTGTGATTAATAAGACTGCAGAATTTGAGGCATGAGAAGTTGTCAGGGTCTGGAACCAAGCAGCCAAATCTCAAAGCTTTATCATGAGTCAACACCCTGACTCTAGGAGCAGCCTTTCTGTGAGACTCTCTCAAAAGAACAAACCTGAAGTCCATGTGCAATGAGCTCTTGCAAGGATAGGAAGAAGTTCTTCCTGCTGAACTGAGGCTCACATTGCTATGGAGCTATGGGAAGCCAGAAATCTGTGTCTCTCTCTTGAGAACCAACAGGTTGGGCCCCATTGTTTGGATGACAGTGTTCATTTTAGCTCATTGTTTCTTTCAATCTGTTATCACTGCACTTTGTCCTGCTGTCCTGGAGGCAAACCTTCTAATTACTGAAGTCTTCTACTCCACCACCCAACTCCCATCATCCTATTTTTTTCCTTTACCCCAGCCTTTCATATTCCTTCCCAAGGCTTCCCTGCCACCTAGAGAGAGGTCAGACAGTGAGGCCAGACTTTAATAATGGGAATCCTCTGGATTTCAAACTATTTGCTCTGAAAAATAGTCAGTAGTTGGTTATGGAGGGTGACGATTGTTGGACTTTCTATCACCCACCATCTATTTCCAGAGCCTTCTTCCTCGTACTCCTATAAAATGTCAATCAATACCGCAGTAGGTTATGGTTACTCAAACAAATACATTGAACATATTTCTTCCTTTGAAAGCCTAAATATAATATGCACCAGAGTGTAATTTTCTTCTAGTTTTTCTTTTTGCTTTTCTTTGACAGAGATTCAACCCAGGGTCTCACACATGCAAGGCAACTGTGAAAGACCTACCTCAGCTATTGCTAAATTACATCCCCCACTAAAAATAAAACAATATGGACTGAAGAGTTAGTACAGGAGTTTAGCTGCTTGTTTTGCAAAGAGCTGGCTGATTGGGTATGGTCACTGATTGGATATGACTCTGATTGGATATGTTCACTCTGTCACTGCATATGGTCCCTTGAGTCCTAATAGGAGTGAT
>PVKC010003731.1:0-37949 GCA_004027635.1 Crocidura indochinensis
GGGAAGCGCCGTGGCATGGCTGGGAACTTCGCAGATCAACGGGCGCATCTAGGTTCAGGAAAGTCCAGGCACTTTGGGGGGGGAGTGTGAGTGTCAGACTTGTGTGTGTTGGTGTGAATCGAGGGGCGGGATCGTCACCTCTTCGAAGTGGCCATCATCTCCACTCTCATAGTCACTCATCATGACCTCCGACTCCACTTCACAGCAGGCGGACACGTCGGAGCAGGACGCGGTGGAGCTGTACACCGACATGGGCAGGTTCTCTACAGGGGGGGTGTCAAAGTTCCGGGGATACCCTGGTGGGTAAGGGGTGTAGGGTTCTCGACAAGCACTCATCTCCCCCGTGCCTGATTTTTGAGGTTCAGACAGATCGGCGGGATAGAAATTGGGCAGGTACTGATTCAAGTGGAACCGCTGCCGGTTTCTTGAAGGCCCTAAGCTGGCGGTGGCGGGCATGTCTCTGGGGGTGTGGATGGCATCGAACTGCTCACCGTATTCTGCAGGCAGTGGGGGCAGTTCATCGGGTGCGGGGAAGTCCTCCGGGGGTGGTGGAAAGTCACTTTCAATGTCGTAACCTCCTGGGTAATAGTCTGTGTCGATGGCGTTGGGATCTGCTGAGTACAGGGGCGTTTGCTCATCGATGACCTCGTAGTTGGGAAATTCTTGGATATCTGGCAGAGGAACAGTTGGCATCCAGTCCGAGGTATCCCAGTGATAGCCTTGATAGAAAAGGAAACAAGAGATGTGAATGTGCTTCCTTGCCAGAGCTGGAGGCCTGGACAAAGGGCTCAGTGTCTTAGACACACAAAGGAGCAGAGAGGCTGCACAGGCACAGCTAGGAACTGGGCTCCGGGGACCTTCATGGAAACAAGGATTTCATGGGAGCCCAGGCTAGCATCTAAAGTACATGCACTTTCCTATAAATGATTCCAACCAGCCTTTCAATTTACTCTCTGCAATTTAGAACCCACTGGTTTATAGGAAGAAGAATATTTCAGTACCAGGATACCGTGAAGCAAAAATAATTTTGGTGTTTTCAAAAATGAGTAAGTTTCATTTTTTTCGTCTTATAACAAATGTTACTTAACATATAAATTCTAAAATTAATTGGGAAGAAATAAAAACATGCTACATCAAAAGGGATTCCTGCATCAGAAAGCCATAAGCTTAAAATGAACAATCATATGACTTTTAATTAGTCCAAGGTGAAAACAAAAAAAGCATGAATACCAAATATTTATCTATATACATATATATACAACAGCACATGCCTCCAAATCAAGCAAAATGCAAAACACTGAAAAAACAAAACCAACATTTCAATAAGTTATAATAATTTTTGTTACCTTTAGAGGCCAACAATCACTCTTAAATTATATCCAGGCATAGTTATTTTTCTAAAAATAAAAAAACCTCCCCAATTTAGGGAGATTTTCCCTCCCCGCCACCATCAGGATTGTCTAAATACTTTAACAAATATGAAAAGGAAAGGTCGAACATGTTTAGAATGCAGTGCACAGACAACTATATACTTAGTTATTGCAGGCATCCATGAGCAAATAAGTGAAGCAAGTTAACACTAGAGCCAAATCTTGACCCATTTTTCAAGTGAGTATCGATAAATAAATAACTGGCATGCATAAGTCACCTCTTGATTTGTTGAGGTCAGGAGCAGCCAAAGACTCTTTGGGTGGCAGAGTAGGGAGAAAAGAAAACATTTATGATTAAAACAGGTGGCTACAAAGTACACAATACAACATCAACTCTTTATCCAGGTCCCAACAGCCATCTACCATGCTTGTAAGCCACGATTGACAAAAATTCCAAATAGCTGAGGAATTAATGGAGTGAGACTCAAATGGGATATGGGAGTGGAGATGAGATGAATGATGATATATAAGAGATTTTGTTAGGAATGCAAACATTTTCTTTTCCTTATATCAGGGCTTCTAAAGTAGGAAACTGTATTTGGTGAAGAAAATCAAGACTACAGGTTCTAAGATAAGAATATGGGACCGGAGAGGTGGTGCTAGAGGTAAGGCCTTGCAAGCACTAGCCTAGAATGAACCATGGTTCGATCCCCTCGTGTCCCATATGGTCCCCCAAGCCAGGAGCGATTTCTGAGTGCATAGCCAGGAGTAATCCCCGAGCGTCAATGAGTGTGGCCCAAAAAACAAACAAAAAATAATTTATATGATACCTTGATGTTAATGAAAAAGTATTTTTTCCCTTAAGACTTGGCAGCCTCAGTTTACTTAGTTGATGATTTTATTTATTTATTTATTTTGGTTTTTGGGTCACACCAGGTGGCGCTCTGGGTTACTCCTAGCTGTGTTCAGAAATCGTTCCTAGCAGGTTCCGGGGACCATATAGGATGTCGGGTTTCAAACCACCATCTGTCCTGGGTTGGCTGCTTGCAAGGCAAATGCCCTACTGCTGTGCTATCTCTTGGCCCCTTGGGTGATGATTTTATTTAATGTATCTAAAAATACACAGTACCTATACACTTTATGGAATATTTTAGCTCCAAGTTTACATCAAACTGAGAGGAATTCATAGTACAATTAGATATAAGCAAAACAACTTATTCAATGTTAGAGCATTCTGAATATGATTTTGTTGGGGCTTTCTTTTGGGTGGGATGGTTTAAAACTGCTTTATTTAGAGAAGGTAAATTAGTGAACTATGAGGGAAGAGATATGTGCAAGAGAACACTTGATTATAATTCTGTACTGATGTTCTTTACCTCTCTTTGGCGAGCTATAGGCTGCACTTAATCCTCATGGCAACGTTGCAACATCCATAGTCACACTGGTTCTTTAAAGTCAGAGAATAGGACTGAATCCCCCTGAACTAGAGATTCTGAGAAGACTAGGGAAGAGCTTACACTGGCCTAAGCTGCATGTATCTTTAAAATGAAAGAAATCACTAGGTTTATTTTGAGGATTAGATAAAATAAAGGAGGCCAAGCACTGAGCAGTAACCATTGTCAGATTTCTTGTTGCGTTAAAGGTAAACAATCCTTACACAAGGAAGGTCACCTTTAGTGACTTTCTAAGCAAGTTCAATGTTTTCTATACATGCTACAGTACTCTTCTGAACAAAACTATCAAATAATTCAGATAAGATCTGAACGCCAAGTCTCTCATAGAAAATTAAATGAAAACTGGAAAAACATAGAAGAGACTCAAAGAACTGAGGTCATTTTTTAGTTAGCATACATCTACAGATTTTACTTCTAAGTACAAAAATTTAGCAATTCCACTAAAAAAAAGGATGGATATGGAAAAAAATTTTAATGGCAAGACATACTTTTTTTTTTCTTTTTTGGACCTATGATAGGATAAATGGGGATTCCTTCCACAATAATTATTGGCAAATTGGGCTGGTAGTTCAATGTGAGGGCACACATTAAAAAATGAATATATTGGTTAAAATCTTGGCACCATGATATTCAATACTGGTAATGGACATAGTTCCGGCATGCCAGGGTCATACCACACCCACCATCAGACTCTCAGTGTTCTTCCAGCGTGGTCTCTAGGCTTAAATCTTAACAATGAGATTAGTGTTCTGCTTCAAAGCCAATTTACTTTTCTGAGATATGTCAAAAGGCTATTTTCCAATAAAGGAGGCTGAAATGGAGTGTTAAAATTCTACTTTTTATAACATATCAACTTTTAAAGTATTAGGATTTCTTTACAGGAAAAACTAATTCATTACACAGAATGACACATCTCTCTGATTCAGAACACAGGGTACAGTTCTTGGGAACATAAGTTTCAGTCTCACCAGGAAATAACCTTGTAAATTTAATTTCATCAGAAGTAATAAAATAAGGAAGATGATCAATATTCTTTCTTATAACTTTGAACACAAAGGCTCAACTTCAGATTTCCACCAAACCAATTAACATAGACTCTCTCTTACCTCCTTTTTTTTGACATACTCAGAACATTTCTATGAAGTTATTTGTTGGAAATTATAAATGTTGTTTGTCATTTTTGTTTTAGTTTGGGGGCCACATCTGGCAGTGCTCATGGATTACTCCTGTCACTGAGCTCAGGAATTACTTCTGGTAAGCTCAACCTGGGTGACCATATGGGATGTTGGGTATTGAACCTGAAATTAACTGTGCCCAAAGCAAGTACCCCACCTGTTGTACTATCAAGTTAGTCCCTAAACATAGTTTACAGGTGTAACTCCTAAAATGAAGAGGATTTTTCGTATTAATGTTTTTAACAAAAAAGGAGTGATTTTACATAAGAAATAGAATTACTCCTTAGTATCATGCCATGAAATGGTTTCTAATGTTTGTGTGAATTCATGATGGTCAAAAAATAAAAAATACAAACAGGAAAAAAATCAGACACAACACAGCATTTTTTTTGGAATGGATCCATATCATGAATATAAACATCTGCAAAAGGGAAAGAACAAGGGACCCCTGAGAAGCCACAAAAATACAGTGGGGAATGTTGACAGCGGGCAGAAGCGCACTGCACAGGACAGCATTCTGGACACACACGGGCACACTTAGTGGGGTTGTACCTTCTTGATTCACCGTGTCAACTACAGCATTGACAAGGTGTATTACAGTCACTATGGAAGCTTGTAAAAAGGCACAAAAGGGCTAGATTAGGAACATCCTCAGTTGGCAAACACATTAACTAGGGCTGCTTCATCTTGGGCAATCTCTTTTCTCAGAATTTTCAACTTTCAATAAGGCCTCCCCCTGTTTAGTTATGTATCATATTTTTCTCATTGGGTTAAATATATCTTTATAATTAATCTTAAAGTAACCATATCTTCTAATTAAGAAAAATTAGCTCTAGCTCCAAATTTTTTCCTCCACAGTTAACAATTCTGGATTAAGTTATCACAAAAAAATCCTGATCTGAACTTCTCATGGACAGATGACCCCATATTTAATGATGAAAATTATTTGCTAGATCACCTTTTTGGGGGGCATCCATGAAATAAACTCACTTGTATGTTCCCAGAAAAAGAAATATAAAGCGCTACACCCAGTAAGCTTAAACTTTTGATACCAATCCAGAAATGGTTTTGTCTTTTTCTTCCACCCTAAATTTATTACCTTTTTTCAGAAGATACTATCTTTTAGCTGAAAAAACTAAAAGCTTTTGAGCTAAAAGACCAATAGAGAAATGAGACCATCTGCCTAGCTACTTCTTGTGTAAACTCCCTTTCCGTTTGCTCATAAGCATGACTTGTATATAACATCTTTGCCAAGACTGGGAAGTTTCCATACAGTGGGCAGAAGATGGTCTTCAAAGCTGTTTCCCATCTTACTCCTGGGACCCTGTGAAGATGTTCCTCCCATCAAGGATAATGGGCCAGTGTAGTGATGCATGAAGTTAAAGATGCTGAGGTGGGAATCTCTTGAAGAAACTGTGTGGGCCCCAGGTCAGGACTGGGCTCCTTTGAAGAGGAGAATTTGCCCAGCTGTGGTTGGTGAGAGCTAAGACTCTTGGAAATGGTCAGAAAGAGGGAGCCCCAGGTATGAAAAAGAGGTGGGAAGCATGTGGAAATTAGAGTGTCAGGGGTCAATTTCATCCCTTAGTCAGGAATGGAACCACTTTGTGCAGGATTCCCTCCCACCTATGTGAGCCACTACTGGGTTTCTAAACCACAGCACTAGGTGGGAACACATTTATGAATATTCTGAGGTAATATGTTATCACAGCCATGAGAAACTCAAAACATTAATCTAGAATCTTAATTCAAACTTAAATTTTACAGATTAGAATGACTAAAATGATAAGACCACAAATATTCCTGGAATATGAACATATAACATATTCTTGTACATATTTCTTTATCCTCCCATTGTGTTATCTAAAATTTTTTAAAGAATTTCATAAAAGATATCAAGCAATATTAAAAATAGTGTTTCTAGAAAAAGAAAATGCTAACAAAACTAAATGTATTTTTTTTTGTTTTGTTTTTTGTTTTTGGGACATACCCAGTAATGCTCAGGAGCTACTCCTGGCTATGCACTCAGAAATCGCTCCTGGCTTGGGGAATCATATGGGACACCAGGGATTGACCCAGGTCTGTCCTGGGGTCAGCTGCATGCAAAGAAAACGCCCTACTGCTATGCTATTGCTCCAGCCCATAAATGTATTAATGAAGAACATTTAGAAATCAAAATAGGAAATTAAACTAATTTTAATAACAATTTTAGCAACATGATTAATGAAGGAAATAATTTACTTTACTGTTTTAAGAAGAAAAACACTGTTTCATAATCTTCACTAAGAAAAATAGTATATATATTATATATGCCATGCTTAAAATCAGCAAGAAATGGAGCATACTTAGTTTAGAAAGTATTCAATGTACCATGAGCTATATAACTGGATTTAAACATATTATTGTCTTGATTCTATCTAAATATCTAAAAGATATTAATACTTTCTAATGCAAAATAATTATAATTAAATTTACTTATTATTATTCGAAAACTGAGTGAATACTGACAGTTTGTTTTCTCCTACTGGTATGTATTAATATGTCAAAATGACAACCAGTGCACATTAATCTAAGGAAATTAGATCAACAGAGACCCCACTGGCAAACTTTCTCCATTAGAAATGTAATCAAACTTACTAGCAAGCTCTTAAGCTGCTCTCAGTCAGAACGCTCTGATCCAAATGGGAGCTGGGGCCGCAAGGGAGTGGGGGGTGGGGGGGAAGAGACAAATAAAACCTTGAAATACCAAAGGTGCCTCTGAGGGTAAACAGCTCAGAACACACATCTCCTCTTAGAGACGGGTAAACGTGAATTAGTGACTGTGTACGACACATGCTCAAAACCATCATTACAAGAATATTGCATAAAACCCTCGGTACTTCTAAAACATTTACGATGGGGGGAGGTTAGTATACAAGACAAGCCCTTCAAAGAAAAATGACATTGAAATTAATTATATTTTCTTCCTTACTGCAGCTGGATGCTAAAACTAAAAGGCCTGTCCATTAAAAACACATTTTCCCCAGCAGAAATCATGCAAGTTTGTACAAGGCATTGTTTAACAGGGTTCCAGAGTACCATGAAAAAAAGATTCAACAGGGGCGAAGGGAGCAAGCGAGCAAGCCAACTATGGCGTCCAACTTGCTGGTATACTCACCATTGTCATCACAAGACTCCGACTGGAAGGAGCTGAGGGACTGCACTTCAGACAGGCTTTCCCTGGCACTGTACGGATGTGAAGGCTTCTCCTCTAGAGGTTTCTTGGAGAGACAGGGGTCAAGATCCACTACTTTAGCTTAAAAAAAAGAAAAAAAGAAAAGAAAGCACAGACAGTAAGAGCCCTAGAGGTCAAGTTCACAACTTATTTAGAACACTACTGAAAGTCCGAGACTTATTTGATGAAAGTACTAGAAGAAAAAGTACTACATCTCAGGCCGGAGAGTAATACTTCTTCAAAGTATTCACTTCTTCAGGGGTCAAAGTACTTGCCTTACATTTGGCCAGCCTGGATTAAATTCCAGACAGAACATATGATCCCCCATAGCTCTGAGTCAGGAGTAAGGCCTGAAACCATAAGGTGTGGCCCAAATCCTCGCCCCCTCAAAAAAGGGCAAACATCTCCAAAATTAAAAAAAATTCTGGGGCCTGGGAGATAGCATGGAGGTAAGGCATTTGCCTTTCATGCAAAAAGTCATCAGTTCGAATCCCGGTGCCCCATATGGTCCCCTGTGCCTACCAGGAGCAATTTCTGAGCATGGAGCCAGGAGTAACCCCTGAGCACTGCCGGGTGTGACCCCAAAAACCAAAAAAAAAAAAAAAATTCTGAAAAACACACACACACACACACACACACACACACACACACATACATCTAACCACTATAAATATTCTTGAAGTCACAGAATAGAAATTCTCTATAAACCATTCAATGACTAGTATTAGAGAATAAGACTTCTTTAAAAGGACCATATGGTACGCCACCAATAAAAATACTGTCAGTTCTTTGGATATTCTTGAAATGTCCCCATATATAAATATATAAATGCTCTCTTTTTGGAGGACAGGAGGGGGTAGTGAACAGACTTCACAGATTATAACCGTTAACCCCTACTGATTAAAAAAATGCAATGATCCTTATATTATTATCATCATGCGTTCGACTAGATTCAATTCACTCATTAAAATATCAGAGCCACATTCTTTAGCCAATGAGGCATCAGAAAAGCTTTCAGAGCTTACCTACACTTTCCAGAGTCTGGGTTCTACTTTTCCATAATAATGACCCACCCTTGGCTAGATTACTTAGAAGTATGTGGGATTATTGCCCTCACTGTTAGGCCCACTGAAGCATACAGAGAGCAATTCTTACTGTCATAGTCGAAGTCCCAGTTGGGCTTTTGGATGGAGTCACTGTCAGAAGGGGAGTTGGAAGGCGGCGGGGGAGGCAAGTTTGGTGCCACGCTGCAGACGGCCACAGCCTTCCGGTGTCCGTGCACCGACTCGGGGTTAAAGGTACTGAACTCGGGATGCTCGGGGATCGCAGACCCTTCAAAGGAGTTGCGGTCCAGGTTGTTTCTAGAGTCACTTGGAATGCTTGGAGTATAAGAAATGGGACGGACAGGAACCTGGGGTGGGATATCAGAGTAAATGTTCTTGTTCAGCTTTGCATCAAAATACGGTCTTTGTAAGAAGGCTGTGGATGGTGCCAAATGTTTGTCTTCGGGCTCAGCCTTCTTCTTCTTCTTTCGGCCAGACATCTTGCGGCAGACAACGAATAGCACCACCAGCAGAAAGGTCCCCATGACGAAAACTACGATCCCAATCCCCTCGGCCAGCCCGATGTTCCAAGGTGTGGACACATACTGGTTAGGGGCGGCATCTTCACAGTGCTTTCCTTTGAACTCCTGGCTACAGTTACAGTGATAGGAGCCATATGTGTTCTCACACTGGGCTCCATTGCGACATGGGTTTCCAGCACACTCGTCAATGTCACTCTGACACCTGCCCAGAAAATAAGAATTAATTGACCTCTGCAATGCCATAGGCAGTGACTGTCACTTTTAAAGACTTACTCTTCCTCAGCAAGACACGCCGTCAAGCAAATGAAACATTTAGGAAGCAAAACAAAATTTTCAACAACAGCAAAAATAAATACTGCCTCCCATCTTTGTTTAGAGAAATTGATCATCAAATTCTAAGCCTTGAATACAATACTAGGAGGCACTCATTATGCCAATATTTAACAATCATTTCTTCAGAACTCCAAAGCTGCTACAGAGACTCACAGACTAAACATTAGTTTCTTTGGAGTTCTGATTCAGCCATTTGAAATGTACACTTTGATAACTGGTATGATGGTATGATATAAAATTTCTGTAAGCAGATTATATATCTAAGAAAATGGGAAAACTATGTTGCAACAAAGCATGTGAAAAGCTAGAAAGTCCCGTTTTCCATTTTAAAACATATTCCACCCCATAGAAAACTTTCTAAGGCTCCTCTGGTCTTTATGTCTTGGACCCCTACCCTTTTCTTTTTCCCTCTATCCTGTACTGGCAGAGACCCACCTCCCACTTCTCAAATCCTTCCTTCCTCTACTAAACTCTACCCATGCATCATCCCCATATATACCTAGAATTAAAGCTTTGACTTCTAAGATAATGCTGTTAAATACATTAAGCATTGACTATATGAGGAAAGTCCATTTGTTAACTAGAACTGTGGCTGAGGGTAAAACTGCAAAAGCACGAACCCTACTTTGAACAAAATCACATGTGAAGACCAGCCAATAACCTCCTTCTTGGGATACTCAGAGTGAAGCTTATTCCAAATTACAATTCAATATATCTTAGTCCTCACTAACAGGAAATGAATCCTATCCATGAGATAGGATCTTCTTAATTGCCTCTTTCACTACTATACCAAGCATTTCTAGGCCTCACTTATTTTTACCTGGGACATAACGGTCACCTCCTTAGGACTGGGGCAAGGTATAATCTTATGAAAGACAATGAGAACTGAAAAAGATGTCTAGAACCTACATAAATGCTAGCTACAGAATCTTATGGGGCAAATGATCTTTATTTTCAAGTATAGGTAGGCTTCATTAGGTGTGTGTGTGTGTGTGTGTGTGTTTTAATACAATAGTCTTACTCACTTCACAGTCTAAAAGAATCCATACAAGCAAAAGCTTTTAAAGCACAAAAGTCATTTTTTATGAACTGCATGTTCTAGTCATCTTTTTAGTACTTTTTCTTAAGCACAAAGAAAAATATACTTAAGAGTCAATCTATAGATTAATAACTTTGAAACAATTTGAATTAGTAGAGGTAAAATTGCAAGACCTGAATGAAATCAGTTACCTTTCTCCCCTAAATCCTGAGTCACACTGACAGACAGCACCATCCAAACTGTCAAAACATGTCCCACCATTTTTACAGGGTTCATCTTTGCAATATGGACTCAGTTGGCACCTAAAGAGGAAAAAAAAAGTATGCTTCAGTCTAATACTATGGCTATGAACACACATGACAAAATTGAAAGTATAAAAAAAGTGAACAGAGATCCTTTCTTGCACAATTACAAGGTTTTTTTGTTTGTTTTTGTTTTTTGTTTTTTGTTTTTTTGTTTTTTGGGCCAGCTGGTGATGCTCAGGGGTTACTCCTGGATATGTGTTCAGAAATCGCTCCTGGCTTGAGGGGGGACCGTATGGGACACTGGGGATTGAACGTAGGTCCATCCTGGGCAGCTACGTGCAAGGCAAACACCTTACTGCTGTGCTATTGCACCGGTCCCTATAAGTTTAAAATAAACCAACAAAACCCTCAATCCTATAATGATTCAAGTTAAGAAAAATACATGTAATAATTCCAGTCCAAGTAGGTACCTTGCCACAGAATGGTAAATGCAGTGAGGATAGTGAACAGTCAGTCCACTGTGACAAATGACAGTTGGAACTGACCATTCTGAACAAGAAATGGGTGCTGAAAAGGAATAAAGTGATATGCGTAGTATTCCTTCATAAGCAATAGTGCAAAACTATGGGGGAGACTGATGAAGGGGGGTGTTCTTTACGTTACTGAAACACAATCATGTTTTGCAATCAAGGTATTTAAATAAAGATATTAAAAAAAAGAAATAAAGGGAGGGAGAGGGGGAGGGAGAGAGAGAGAGAGAGACAGAGAGAAGAAAATGCCTGCCCACAGGAGAGGGTGGGTGGGTAGGAGGGAAACTGGGGACAGAGGTGTTGAAAATATGCACTTGAAGGATGGTAAATATCCTATGACTAAAACTCACCACAAACAATATTGTTTGCGCGTATATATATGTATATATATGTGTATATATATAAAACATAATTATATTGTTTTAAAAAGTTCTTTGGAAAATGATCATAAAACCTGCCTCAAAAATCAAAGAAAAGAGAAAAGGCATTTGGAGATATGTTGCTAAAAATCAGTAGTTTCTTTCTGAGTTGATGAAAATGTTTTCAAATTTATTGTATTTATGATAACTTCTACCACACTAAAAGCCAATTATGTATCTACAAATCTGTTTTACAGGGGAAATAAGAGAAACTACACGTACCTCTGACCAGTATACAGTCCTCTGCATTGGCAAACAAAGTCTCCGCTATCCACCATGCAGGTACCTCCATAGAGGCAAGGGTTGGAGGAACAAGGGTTGACGCTCACCTCACAGTATGTTCCAATGTGTAAGGCATTGCACTTGCAGTAATAACCTGAATTAACAGAAGGGAAGAGAAGAGTCCTCTCATTTCGAGCCTCAAATAAATCTAAGCATACTACTTTGTGCAGTTCACTGTCTTTTTTTGTTTGTTTGTTTGTTTTTGGGCCATACCCGGTGATGCTCAGGGGTTACTCCTGGCTGTCTGCTCAGAAATAGCTCCTGGCAGGCACGGGGGACCATATGGGACACCGGGATTCGAACTAACCACCTTTGGTCCTGGATTAGCGGCTTGCAAGGCAAACACCACTGTACTATCCCTCCGGGCCCTGTGCTGTTCACTTTTAGGGAAGGTTTAGTTCTCCAAGGCCTGTAAAAGCTAGTGGCATCGCAAATCCCTCTGCATAAAAAGCTGTTTAGACCCACACGCTTTTAACTCTTGCTATCACCATACAAAAGACTGAAGAAGGAACCCATAATCGACTTACATTTAAAGCCCCAGTAATGGAGCACATAGTGAAAAGAAGAGTCTTCTATAAGGGACTCTCAAGTGGGGCTCAGGTACTCCGAGACCCCCAAATAGTGATTCTTGGCCAATCCAGTTGTTGGTTCAGTATAAGGGTCTCAGATGTAATGCTGCTCAGACACTGCAGTGTTGGGGTTCCCCTGGCCACCCCAGATACTAGTCCACAGCTACACCCAGTGATGGCATTTGGTGCCAGGAATGGAACCTAAGTAAGGCACATGCCTGAACTATCTCTGGCTCCAAATCAGGCTTTCTTCTGAGCGACCACAGATACTGACAACATTCACCATGTAACATCCTAACTGATTTGGCCTCATGAGTTTTGGGGGATTAAATGTGCTGGTAAGACCATAAGCTATTCAAATGTTAGATGAACCCAATCCCATCCACTTGGACACCACTGAGAGGCCCTGAGATGTAGCATTCAGGATTCTAGCCTTAGGGTACTACAGAGTGTCTTCCCTAAGTCTATAAATAGACAAGAACATCTTAAAAGGTGGGGACCCTTGGAGGCAGAGGGTGGGTACATTGGTGAGGGCTGCAGTATTGGAGTTATGATATCGTTATCAGGTCTATAAATCAGAGTGCCTCAACCAATTAAAAATATTTTTTAAAGGGTATGAAATGTACCCAAAGAAATCTAAACGAGGTGAGAAGCTTCATTTTCTTGAAGAATGAAACAAAGAGAAAGCATAGCGTCTAGTCAACTGCCCTGGGTAGGGTGGAAGTTAAGTACTTCCTGCCTCCTCAGTGACCAGTCAGGACTAGGATTTCCTTTGGCCAAACAAATGCGACTCTTTGGGTTGCTTATTTAAAAGCAGCTGTGTGGCCACCAGCCTCCTTTCCTCCCGCAGATGATAGATGGCCATGGCAGCAGGTTTTAAGAAAATATGTGTCTTGGCTGCTTGTGACCAGATGAGGAGAGCTGCTGTGCTGGCCTGAGTGAGGCGTGTAACATGAGCACAACAGAAACATGTGTTCCAGTCCAACTGTGGGATGGCCTGTCTGCACACACACACTGTCAGATGCAAGAAAGTAAAAGAAAAACCAAATGCTTTGAAGTCGAACTACAAGGACTAGTTTTTAGTTATCTCTTGGTCACAACAAGATCTGCTACAGAATATGATATGCATTTTCCCAACTGTGTCTGATTGATTACTCCCCTAATGGGTCCTAGGTGCAAGATACAGAAACGATGAACTGCCCTATGTTGGTGCTTCAGGACAGAAGAACAACACTGCAGGGTCTGGGACCTCTGGGGAAACTTACTTCAGCTCCTGCTAGCAAGACATGCATAGCAGTCCCCTTGAGCTGAGGCATCAAATAAAAAGGGGAATTCAAGAAAACTCCATAGAGCAGGAAGTTTGTTCATGCATTGCATGTGGGATCCCCAAGTTCAAGAGCAGACTGCGTGCTCTCCCAAGCACTCTAACAGGAATTATCCCTAGACACTGCAGGTATAATCCCCAAAACAGAAAAATAAAGCAATCTAAAGTGGTCAAAGCCCCCTTAGGTCAGTGTCTGTGGCTGAAAAATAGCTCAGCTGGCTGGTAGTTTTTTTCTGGCCAAGACATGACCAACACCTTTCAGACATCTACTACCTTATCTAAGCGCCTTCACTGCAACTGTAGAAGCCAAGCCGGAGGATGATCCTTCACCTTTACCTGGTTGTTGAGAAGAAATCTAAACTGAGACTACTTCTAGTCTTTGGGGGGGTATCTTGGGGGAAGTGCTCCCCAAAATGCTGGATGCTACCAGCGCAGCATCTGGGGGTTGTGGCCATGCTGAGGACTGAACCCAGCAACTTGTGCATGCCAGGCATATGATTTCAATTCTTTGTCCAGCATCCAAGGGCCTACCTTAGCCCTTGAATAACAGGCTACTCAGTTCCAACACAGACCATTAATATCTAGCAGCAGTCTTTGAATCAAGAAAAGAAAAACAAGAACAACTGGGGGAAACTTCCCCTCAAGTACACACATGTGTAACATGAAACAACATTATGAAGCTCACCTCCAGTTGGTGATGGATTACAAATCCCTCCGTTCTGGCAAGGGTTACTTGAGCAGTCTTCTGTGGCTGTTAATAAGCACCCAGGAGACACGTCCACAGATTCTTCAATGTGTGCGTAGCTTCTTGGCTTGTTATTTAAAGGGAGCTCCTGTCCGTTCAAATAAATGGAATCCATACACCCTCTGAAACCATTACTAACTTGGGGACTTCGACCATGCCTTGTGCCTTGCTGGTGGATGTGGCCGCCGAAGAATATATGGTTGTCCAAGTTGAGGGTTTTTAGAGTTCCTGGGGCTGTGCCTGAGGCAGTGTGGACTTGGTCTAGTACTAATCTAGCATAGTTTCCATTCACTTCAAGAGATACTGCATGCCACAGTCCATCACTGACCTGAATGCTCTGAACAGAGACAATTCCAGGGCCGCTTCCACAGTCAAATTTGTATTGCAGTCGGCCATTGTGGATCTAAAGAAAGAACAATCACCATGTAAGTTACTCTCTCAGCATCTTCAATTATGGTTCTTAATTTGGCTACCGAAGATGGGAGGTATCATGACTTTGTAATTCAGAACCACAGAATGTGTGTTCATTTGTTCAGTGTACATATAACAGAAATAGGCCTTTCCACGATATCAAGTTTAAGTGCCAAGTGCACAACTAGGACTTGATTTATAATTACCTGCTAATGGAACAGCCTAAAATGGCATATATAGAAACCTGGATTCTGTCCTCCCAAAAACAATTAAACAAGATAATGATATCTTAAGAATATGTAAGATGCCTCGATAAACTATAATCAATAAGATGCATGTCATCCAGATTCTGAGTGTTATTAAATGCATACTCTTAACAATGTTGTAGAAGTAGCTGCAATTGCTGTGTTACTGCAGAATAGTGTGCTGATCATCCCATGAAACTTCATTCCTGAAACATCATAGGTAACAATGAACTACTGAGACGTGAAAATCAACAATTTTGCTTACTTTCCCTTTTTCAAAAGTGAGTTCACTTATATGAGCTGAACGGAAATGAAAATTTGTGTGTTTTGAGCCTTCCGTAATTGGAGGCACAAAATCCTATGAACACCAACCTCCAAAATGCTATAGTCAGTTCCTCGAGCATACATCACAACTGCATGGGAAGAGAATGTTCTGAGTCTCATGGTCAGCTTCATCTCTAATTTGTTCTCATTTTCCATCAGCCGATATTTCACAAAGCTATTTCCAGTAAATGTTAGAGAGGAGCTTCCTGTGAATCAAAAAGTACAAACAATCAGAACCAAGGTTAAGTATATTTCGAAAGTGTGATTTCTCCCAGGCTAATTTAAGTTTATATTTATGATTAAACCACTACAGGATTCAATTGAATGGACATATTTAGTTGATTAACAAACTGTTTTAGTACCACTGAATCTTCATTTGGGAGATAATTAGAATACTGCATCATAGAAACATGATTCTAAAATAATAATCTAAATAGAAAATGTGAAATATAAAATTATTAGAAGACAACATAGGAAAATATTTACAAAATATTTTACAAAAATCACCTCAAGGTGATTGGGAAGTTTTCTCAAATAAGATATAAGACAATTCCCATTTTTCAAAAGCACTGAGAATGTACCATCTTCCAGAGATGAGTATTGCTGGGTAAAATTATGCAGAAGAAAAACTGAATGTCACAGTGACAAAGGATACTATTAAAAAACATAAGCTCAAGAATATATAGAAAGTAGAACGTAGATAATATCAATTGTAAAAAATACATACAAAAAACTACACAAAGAGAGAGCAAGAAATAAATAACCTAGCTAATCAAACAAGGGATATAACAGGCTAGTCATAAAAGAAGAAATGCTTAATGAGAATGAAGAAAAAAGGTGATTTTCATAAGTAGCCAGAGAAATGTAAATTTAAACAAGGAGAGCATTTCACGCCCACTGAACAGTTGAAATTTATTTTTTAATTAAAAGCCTTCAATATTAGCAAATAAGTGGGGAATAAGATCTTGGAGCAACATTCTGGAAAACGCACACAGGCTTTAAAATTTTTAAATGTTAATCTCTATGTCATCAATTCTAGTTTTTGAGTATTTTATAAAAAGCACAAGTCATAAATATTATTTAATAGAAAAATAACCTGCATCTCTCTATATAAGGAAAATACTAAAAATATAGTAGCTTTGACATAAATATCGAATATAACTATAGCCTCGATAGAAAATAAGACTACATCTATTAGGACTCACCTTGTTCATATGTATTAGACTAGAAAAAATATCTACAACATAGTGTAAAGGGGAGGTGAAAAGTGACAGCAAATTCTGATAGTTTTTTTTAAATCATTTTTTGCTATTCGTGTTCAAAAGAAAGGCTGCGAGCCAAAAAAATCTCTCCAAACCAAAAACAATAAATACATAAATATGGAACGAAACACTTAGATGACCACTGGTAATAGAAAAAAAAAACACATTAAACTCTTGACATGGGGAAACCATGATGTATGAGGAAGTAATGACTACAGTCATACTATTTAACTCTATGCTTGACTCCTTACAAGAACACAGTGAAGTCCCCTCACGAAAGAATAGATTAAAAACTGGAAGCTGACTTTGGCAAATTAAAGTTGGCTCTACTCCATCTCTTACCTGGGCACTGACCAAACTTGCCACCCGGACAGACACAGGTATACTTTTCCTCTCTGGGGTCAGAGACACACTCCGATCCCTCAGGGCACAGATTGTCTTCACACCCCTGGTGGACAAGTGGGCAAGTTCCTTCTGTGTTTACAAGAGGAGAGAGTGAATTAATTCCAGTATCAAAAACATCTAAAGTGTAGCCTGCAAAAATTGGACAAAAAGCCATTTGTACCGCAAATTACTACCAGTAGTAGTTGCGTCTACTTCTGTGTTACCTTTGCAGAGACACACTGCTGTTCTCCGGTGGCGGGGAGTTACAAAGCTCAGTCTGGCGGTGCTGTGTGTTGACATCACATTTTCATCCAAAGATATCTTTTCGTCACAGAATTTCCACGGGCAGTCCAGGCCTGCACAGAGCTTCTGGAATACATCTAATATCCTAACACCAATGATTTCCTCAATATCAGTCACAGAAGAATTGATCTTGTGTAGAAGCTGCTTTGTGGATAGGGCACTGCCTGTTTTCTCAATAAAAAGTAAAACATCCAGGTGCGGATGAGGTTCAGAGGGTTGCAAACTAACAATCTGGATCTCGTTCCTTCTCCCACCCAAGATGTTCCGTAACGCTCGCTGGAAGTTGCGCCAGTAGTCGCCAACAAACTCCTCCGGAGTGAGATTGGCAAAACGGATGGCCACCGTGTGGTTCACCATCTCCTGGGTGAACTGTCTGATGTGCACCGAGATGTCAGCCACTGCTGTGAACCTTCCATCGGTCACACTGACGTTGAGAATGTACTGCCCCATGTCCAGCTTTTTATGTGCAATCAGCTTCCCCCCGGTGCTGGAAACAGAGAAGAGGTTGTCCATTTGTGGGTCAAGACTGTAAGTTAAAGTGTCATAAACGTCTTGATCCGTTGCATGGATCTTCCCGATGACACCACCTGAGTACTCCTCTCCGAAAGTAGAAATGAAAATCTCTAGAGGCAAAATTGCAGGAGGATAGATGCTCTCTTCAATTACCCTGATGTCAATATAAGTCAAAGATGATAACTGAGGCTTTCCATTATCTGCCACCTATGAGAGAAAGAAAAGAAAATCACCTTTGCCAAATGCCACTTCTTACAACACTTAAAGAAAATGCATCTGCACTTTCAGGTTCAAAATTATTAACAATCTGTTAGATCCTTATTTCTTCACATGAAAAACACACCAAGCAATAGGTTAATTACTTCTCTCTAAATCTTTCACTAATGTGCTTTGAAATTTATCTCCACATGTCTATGATAAAGTAACCAAATGAATAAATAGCACCCTTGATATATAGTAGGATAAAAATGAAGGCATAAACCCACCCCTATCATCTCACAGACACCCAAGCAAACCCCAAATCCCTAAACCTATCCCTAAATTCTAAACATTTTTGTCTCTTTAGATACATTGTCATTTTAGAAACAATGAGATACTATCAAGGTCATCTTTCTTATGCATCAACAATAAAACCAGAAAAAGACTTGAATACCTTAACATGCAGTAAGTAATGGTCCTTCACTTTCCTCTTTATGGGAGCTGAAGTCAGGAGGGCTCCATGTTGATTTACTTCAAATGCTCTGTCATCATTTCCACTCACAATAGTAAAGAAAAAGGGAGGGCCATTATGAGAAGAATCCTTGTCTGTGACTACAAGCTGCAGCACGCTGAATCCCACAGGTTTGTTCTCCTGTATAGAAAAAAAAAATTCCCCAAACACACCATGTTCAACAAAACCAACTCTCTGGGGATAAAAGGCAAATCTCCAAAATGAAGCATTTAGAAAACAAAGTCCTATTGCTGTCCCACTTGAAAGAAGGAAGGAGAAGAAAGACAGGGACAGACAAAGGTGATGGTGATGGTGATGGTGATGGTGATGGTGAAGAGCAAGGGAAGGGGAAGATGGAAAGAAGAGAGATGGAAAAGGGACTGGGGAGGACACATGTGCAAAGGAGATCAGAGAAGGAAAAGAAGAGTAAGGAACACTGGCCCCCTGTGAAGAAGAGAAAAAGCAACAGAAAATGAAAACTGGGAAATGAAACTAAGAATCAAGGGTTTAGGGAGATAGACGAAAGGGCTGGAATCCACTCTGCAAGCCAGAAGCCAGAATTTGGTTCCTAAGCATTGCTCAGGCATGACCCCTCACTGCCAGGCTAAGAGTAGTCCACAAGCACCACCAGGCATGGCCCCCAAAGTCAAAAATAAAGATGAAAATACAAGCCAGTAAGAGTATCTTAAAATCTTAATACAAGAGGGAGAGAATGCAGCTTGAAAGCATCTTGTATATTTTCTTCATTTAGCACTGATGGAGATACTCTAATTTTATTTCTCCCAATTTTCTGAAAAGCTGTCTTTGGAAAAGGTAGATATTTCAAATAAACAGGCAGCATAAAGCTTGTCCCAGAAGACAGGTGTGTTTGATGTACCCCCAGCTTCCCAGATTACCTGGATAATGATGCTGTAGTTCCCCTGGGAAAAGAGGGGAGCATTGTCATTGACATCGGAAACATCGATATTGACTGTGGTTGTGTTGACTCGTGGGGGACTGCCATTGTCGGAAGCCTGAACGGTGAGCGTGTATCCAGAAACCTTACGGAAACAAGAAAGAGAAAATGCATATCCATTTACACAAGGACAAAGAACAGACTGTCTGCAGAAATATACCCCACCAACCTGGAAGGGTAGACCTGAGACTAATTGTTCTCAATTTCTACATCCTGATGTGCCTAAGTCTCCAACCTGCGAACAGTGTATAGAAAAACTGCAGTGACAAAATAAAAATTTGTGCAACAGAGAAGGCAAACAATAAGAAGCATTAATTTTGTCAAAGGTACATATAAAAACATGCAACAAATAAAAACATGGAACAGAATTAGAAAAGTACCATGTTTGGAAGAGGGGAGAGTATAGCATTCAAAGCTGCTGCTTTAGTGTAGCAGGGAAGACAACCTTCTTTAAGGCTCAAATGTTTCCATTGATTCTCAACAGCTTGGGATACTGAACTTGGCTGGTCTCATCAGTTTCATACAAGGATCTTGTTCATTTGTTTTAATCCTCCAAGATTACCTCTTCCTGGCTTTCTAGACCAAAAACTTGAATCAAGTTGGTGGGAGGAATATCGCACCGGTGAAGGGGGGTGTTCTTTACATGACTGAAACCCAACTACAATCATATTTGTAATCAAGGTGCTTAAATAAAGATATTAATTTTAAAAAATGCAAAAAATGAGGTATAAATCAAATGAGCCCCTAATAAGCTCTTCCAAAATGAACATTGGGAAAGCCAAAACACTGAGTATTTCTGCAGAATATGACTCCTGAAACAACCCAATAAGAGGCTTATCGAGGTAACTGGACTCAAAAAAAAAGCATAACTGTTACTATCTCCTCTGCAGTTTCACAACAATGATTAGAGTACTAAGGGACAGAGGAAGAAGCTCTTCGGTGAAGAAGCAGCCATGAAATAATAAAGTACTTTTGGAGGGGAGGATTTACAAGCAGTGCTTAGGGAGCCACTGGCAACAACTATTTGCCGACTGAGCTGGTGGTTCAGTACAAGCACCTGAAAAAGAGGCACAGTTTAGGCCCTGCAGTGTTAGGACCCTTAAAGCCACCACCATCCTGGTGGTGCTTAGGGTTCTCAGAGTCATACCAGATAGCACTTCGGAGGTAAGGTTCAGGATTACATGTGGTGAGGTTCAGGAGGCCTTTGTGCTGCCATTTACCAAACTGATCGAACTTGGGTGAGGCACAGCCAAGGCATGTGCCCTAATCCCAACTATGTCCACAACCCCCTAACAGTGCAATTCTGAGCATAACATGCTCCCTGAAAAAAATACCTGTTCAAAAATGATGTCAGAAAAGCTAAAGATATAGACATCTTATCACTGCCCCACACCATCACCCTCTGATCTTAACTTTCCAAACCATTATCCTCTTGAAATTGAACTGGTTACTATCAGCACCATCAATTTCTCTGCTTTACTGCTCATTCACTGCCCAAAGTCTTTCTGCTGCCCTGGTCTCTAAACTCTAACAAGGATTTCTAAAACGATTTTATACTTTATGACTGCTTTTGCCCAAGATATTTTTACATGACTCTGGAAATAAAAAAAAAAGTTAAGTAATGCAAATATTTACTAATAATAAATCATAAATTTACGCAAAGTCAATGTCTTCCTTTCTCTGTGGCTTTGTTTATGCAACAGGGAATCATTGTTTATTTTTTCGTAATTACTTTATGTAAGCACCATAGTCACAAAATTATTCATAACTGAGTTTCTGTCATAGAAGTGCACTTTTCCTGCCACCAATGTTTCTCTTCCATACTCCTACTCCGCCTGCTTCTGGGGGGGGGGGGGGGAGGCATTTTACTTCTTTGTTTCTTGGACACTGTGCTCTTTACACTACCATTAAAGGGATGTACTTCATCCCCTTTTAGTACCCAGTTCTTGTCCAGAGTAATCAATTCCAACTACTATTGTTATTATATACCCTTCTCTTCCTTTCTTTCACATCTCTGATTTTCCAAATCTCTTACTTTTAAAAACTCAGTTTCTAGGGATAAGAGGAATAGTACAGCAGTGAAGATGGTTGCCTTGTAAGCAGTCAACCCTGGCTCAATCCCTGGAATTCTCTAAAGTCCCCCGAATACCACCAAGAGTAATTTATGAGCACCACTAGGCCTGACTCCGCCCCCCCCCCCAAAAAAAAGAAAACCAAATATAAAACCAGCTTCTATTTCCATCAAACCTTTTAGAGCACTTGGGCTGATAATAATTTCCTCACAAATACAAACTTAGGTATCCTACTAGTAAGAAACATGGGTTTCATATTGGGATTTTCATACTAAAATTGTTTTTCAAATGCTTTTGTATTTGTAAATTTTAATAAGCTCAAATGATAGCCATGCTCTTGAGTCTACGGCAGGTAATTATCATCATGTGTCCCGGTCTGAATACAAAGCATTTCTAATTATAGACCTGATCATTTGTGAGCAACGTAAAAGCTCATTGCTTTTCACTTACTGTCTCTCGGTCAAGAAGTCTGGTCACCTTCACTTCTCCCCTGGTAGGGTCAATTGTGAATGGACTTCCTTGATTGCCATCTATAATCGAATAGTGGATGTGGCTATTCAAAGGTCCATCAGCATCATCAGCCATAACCTATGAAATATTGAAATATAAATCTTTATATATTAAATAGTAGGGCATGGTAAAGAAGGGGACAGAAGACTGTTGAACAGACTCCTGCTATCAGTTGTCTTAAGGCAATTATTGTGATGTGTAACATTTCATCGGACTAACAAAAGACATTAAGCCATTTCAAGTTAACTAAAAAACTTGGATTAATCTTAATACTGCAAAAATTTCAGGAGAAAACTGTAGGGAAAAAATACCCACGGTAATGACAGATTGCTCAAGCACTGCATCTTCACTGATCACGGCTGTGTAAGTGTCTTGGCTGAACACGGGGGTGTTATCGTTGATGTCTGTTACATTAATGTTCACGGTTGCGACATCACTCAGGGACGGTGTGCCTCCATCAGTTGCTGCCACCGTCAGGTAATACTCGTGAGAGCTTTCATAATCCAGATTCTCAATGACAAATACGGCCCCTACACGGAAAATTAAAAATCACCATAGTATGTACATCCCTACACTTGTTATTTTTTTTTTTTTTTACAATGACTGAAATGGACTACACTTTTCAGTATTTATAGCTACTTTAAAAACCTAGGATCTATGTATAATTTTCCATTTTCCTAATTCAACAAGGACAAATAATAAATGTCCCCATTAATAAGCTCTTACTTCTCGTGACTGTTTTCCTATCATTTTTAGCATATTTAAATTTCTTTGGCTACAAAAATCATTTGTTTTCTTATTTCTTCTGAAGTTCACTACAGACTCTAATAAAATTGATAGAAAATTATACTCTGGCTTTATAACTTCCTTTTTGTTCTCTAATTTTTTTCTTTTATAGAAATGTGTCCTTTTATCCTATGATAAAACTTCTATTTCTATTCCTGTCATTTAAAAATAATTCCTTTCAGTCTTAACAATTCATCTCACATTTTTCCATTTCACGTCATTATAGTCCATCCTACTACAAAGACAATGGGAAGAAAGAAGCTTGAAAATGACAATTTTTTATTTTAAAATAGATTTTCTGAAAGTCTCATTATACACCTACTCTTCCTCTAACAGTTAGTTATATACAAAATTACATGCAGTTTAGATGGAACAACTTTCTACAATATTCTGAGACATCTATTTCAGACCACAGGTTAACAATAATTATGCAGTCAAGAGTAGCTAAGGCTTTTGACCTTGTGACAGGCATTCATTGTGACTTGAAGTACTTAAAACTGTTATATGTAGCTAATGTTATTAAAAAACAAGTGTAATCCCAGGCGCATTCCCTGTCATCCCAAATGGTCCCTTGAGCCTCACCAGGAGTGAATTCTGAGTGGAGAGCAGGAATAAGCTCAGAGCAATGTGAATGCAGCCTCAAAACAACAACAGAAGTCAGTGGGATAAGCTATCAGGTGCCCCCTATGGAAACTAAGATCAAAGACATGGAAATTGCTGTTTCACTTGGGCCACTACTTGCAAAGACTTCACTAGGGGTTTGGTAAAGCCTTCACACAAGATCTTTCACACAAGTTCCATTCTCTACTTTTACCAAATTTAGAAAAGTTATAAAACTATCTTTGAAATATTTAATAAAACAGACACTGTAATTTTCCATTTCTCAATTGCAAACGTGATCAACTTACTTATTTCATTATAGATACGCCCAAAGTCTTATGTAGACTTTTGGAATTTTTTAATACCCTTTAAATCCCACTTAAAATCATGATACATAGGTTCCTTGAGTTTCAGATTTTAGAATATCCACTGATGATCATCTATAATCTGTCGAAATAAAGGGGTTCTCACTTATGTGGTTTGTTACCTGTTTTAGAATCTATGCTGAATTTTCCATGTTCGTTTCCACTTATTATTGAGTAGGTGATTTCTGCATTTGCTTCGATGTCCCGACTTGCTGCATACACCTGCAGTACTTCTGTTCCAATAAGGATGTCTTCAGACACAGTGGCAGCATACTCTCGGTATTCAAACACAGGCGGGTTGTCATTTATGTCCAAAACAGACACAACAACAGTGCCAGTCGCTGTCAACCTCCTTGGGAAACCTTGATCAACAGCTTTCAAAGTAAGGGTGTAAACCGCCTGGAGTTCTCGATCCAGAGGCCTTTCTAATTGAATGATCCCAGATACTTCATTGATGGAGAACTGCCCATCGGCAGAGTTAATCATGGAATAGGATATCTTGCGATTCAGTCCTGTCAAGACATCAAGTAATATAAAAATATTTCATTTGAGGAAAGTTCATAAAACTGCAAACAGCAACATTCAAAAGGTAAAATGCTAATACACATCATTCTTTTTTTTTTTTTTTTGGGTCACACCTGGCAGTGCTCAGGGGTTACTCCTGGCTCCATGCTCAGAAATTGCTCCTGGCAGGCACGGGGGACCATATGGGGCACCGGGATTCGAACCGATGACCTTTTTGCATGAAAGGCAAATGCCTACCTCCATGCCATCTCCCGGGCCCCTACACATCATTCTTAAAAAACAATTTTCAGATGGGCAATTGACTGAGATAAAACAATGTTAACTATTATACAGGGTAGCCCAGTGATATTTTAAAATAAAGCCTGAAATACAAGTAAATACTGAGCTTTCATGATTTATTTAAAAAGTAACATTTTTGCTGTTCTCCTCTTTGGTATTTATAAGATTAAATAAATTACTTTTATGCACTGTGATCAGATGCCAAAATACATATATTACTCTTATTTTCTCCATAGTAATTTTTGAACATTTTGTAAAACTTTAGCAACACAGTATTTGTTTTTCACAAAATAATGCCTGAAGAACTCAATAGGACAGTCCCCAACCAAATCTTTAAGGAACTTCTGGTATCTTAAGTTTAGTGGAAACAATTCTGCGACTTTAAATAACCAATCAAATGAATTTCTTCTCCTAAAATTTTCTTTCCATATTTTAGTGTTGCAGGACAGACCTCCCAAGTGGTGCTAAGGAGGTTAAGGGATCTCCTCTTTTGATATTCAGTCAACCGACTATGAGAGCCTGAGGATGTGATGCTGCAGGACCACCAGGATCCCTGACATCGCATAAGGAATTACATGGTGCCAGGACAGAATCTGGATGAAGCACTAATTCCTGAAATCCCTTATCCCCAATTCTGAATCACTCTGTGCACCTGGGGGTAAGATGAGTTAATAAGATGAATTTTTGAATGTGTTTTAAAATGAATGTGGTCCCATATATAAAAACTTTCTGCGAACTGCCAAACGGCAAAGAATCTTCTGGATACCTGCATCTGCATCCGAGGCCTGCACCCTGGTCAACAGAGTGCCCGGTTCTGTGTTTTCAAATACAGTGATGGTGTACGGATCAGCAGAGAACTCGGGGGCATTATCATTCACATCTTCCAAAGTCAGCACCACATGAGCCTGACAGAACCTTCCCCCTCTGTCAGTGGCCTTGACGAGAAGGTGGTAAGTGGCCTGCTCCTCACGGTCCAGGGGGGCTGATGTTTTCAGTTCACCTAAAATCAAGCAAACAAAAATAAATGGAATCATTTGAAATTGGAAACGTGAATGGCAAGAGAACAGCTTATTTCTTCTCTTCTCCCTCAAAGCTACACACATGAAGAGAGGCCTCCCTTGGGAGAGCAATTTTATCAAGGATAGAGAATTTTATCAAGTTGCAGAGAATAGTTTCTTGTTTTCATGCAATGCCAGGTGCTGGCACCTTAAGTCATAAGAATCATGAGTTCAGGATCTGCAATTTAGGTAATGCTACAAACGAAATATCTACTGAACTTACTAAATTTGAAAAGAAATTGAATCAACGGGGCCGGGCGGTGGTGCTGGAGGTAAGGTGCCTGCCTTGCCTGTGCTAGCCTAGGACGGACCATGGTTCGATCCCCCGGTTTCCCATATGGTCCCCCAAGCCAGGAACGACTTCTGAGCGCATAGCCAGGAGTAACCCTTGAGCGTCACTGGGTGTGGCCCAAAAACCAAAAAAAAAAAAATTGAATCAAAAAGAAAATACTTATGTTTACAAATTATTCTGTAGGGTAGAGATAAACCACTCATGAGAAAATTGTTAGTTGACCTAATTTTTAACAAAATAGCAATTGTAACAAAATAAATAAAGCACAGGATGAAAACATATTGATAAATGACAGAATATTCTGAATATAAACTTAAAAGTCACAAGATACAGGGATCAAACCAGGGTCTGCCATATTCAAGGTAAGTAAGTCCCTTAACCTTTGTACTATTATTCCAGCTGCTCCAGACCCTCCAGGCCTTTTTGTTTGTTTGTTTGTTTGTTTGTTTTGGCCACACCCATCGGTGCTCAGGGGTTGCTCCTGGCTATCTGTTCAGAAATAGCTCCTGGTAGGCATGGGGGGTCATATGGGATGCGGGATTCAAAACAACCAGCTTAGGTTAGCAAGGCAAAAGCTGCTGTGCTATCTCTCTGGCCCCACCAAGCCTTTTTTTTTTTTTTTTTTTTTTTTTTGATTTTTGGGTCACACCCGGCAGTGCTCAGGGGTCACTCCTGGCTTCGTGCTCAGAAACTGTTCCTGGCAGGCAGGGGGGACCATATGGGGCACCAGGATTCGAACCGATGACCTTTTGCATGAAAGGCAAACGCCTTACCTCCATGCTATCTTCCGGGTCCCACCAAGCCTTTTTTTAAGCTGACAGAAGCATCTAAAATTTAAGACTTTGTTCATGATATTGTTGCTACTAATCTGATCTCATTCCCAATTTTCATTTGGATTTTTGGAAGAAGCCAAAGTTGATAATGTCTAAGATAGGTGTAAAAGGACATAAATTTCAAGATCTAAAACTACCCAGATATATGACTTTTCTGGAACACAATAAATTCTTCCCAAACTCCACCATTACCTGTATCTGGATTTAGCTTGAACTTTTCTGCACCTGCACCAAATAACGTGTAAGTGACTTCAGCATTGGAGCGGATATCTGCATCTGTTGCAGAGACCTGTACGACCAGTTTCCCCGGAAAGGCATCTTCTGGAATTGTCTCTGAATATAAAGTCTGAAAAGATTTTAAAAGATTTTAAACAGTATTAAGAGAAAACATTAAAAGACAATATGACTGCCAGGGGGATAATTAAAAAAGAAACCAGTTGACTTTGGCCTTAAAAGTATGGGAAACTTTAAAAGACTTGAAATCCAAGGAGTTTTCAAGACTATTTCTTATTAAGTAATTTAAAATAAATTTAAAATTAATATGAAAAGGAGCCAAAGAAAAATGACTCCATAACCTAAGAACCTGACCTATTGATGAACCAACAGAATTGTGAATGCTTTACTACTCTGAATTAGTTTTTTGTTTTTTTTTGGTTTGTGGGTCACACCTGGCAGTACTCAGGGGTTACTCCTGGCTCTATGTTCAGAATTGCACCTGGCAGAAATTGCTACTGCTTGGGATATGGGATATCCATATGGGATGCTGGGATTTGAACCACAGTCCTTCTGCATGCAAGGCAAACACCTTACCTCCATGCTCTCTCTCTGGCCCAACTCTGAACTAGTTTTGTATTTGTTTTAATTTAAATCAGTGGTCTCAAACTCAATTTACCTGGGGGCTGCAGGAGGCAAAGTCGGGGTAATCCTTGAGTGCAAAGTCAGTAGTAAGCCTTGAACATAGGGGGGTTTGACCCAAACAACTAAAACAAAACAAAACAAAACAAGATTCCTCTAGGGCAGAGGCACAAAATGTTGTATGGAGGGCCGCAAATGGCCCGCCGGCCGTGAGTTTGAGACCCCTGATTTAAATGCTTGAGATAGTGTTAGTGGAATGCATATTTAGGTAAAATTGGGAGAATCCATATCGTGTTTTATCTATTTACTTTTAATAAAGGGGTCTATGATAACCAATTGTTCTTTTTCATTTTTTATTTTTTAGATGACTCTCAGCAGTGCTGAGGGGATTACTCCTGGCTCTGCGCTCAGAAATAGGGGCTAAGGCGGCCACAGGATATACTAGAAATCGAACCCTGGTCAACAGTGTGCAAGGCAAATGCCCAACCCGCTGTACTATTGTTATAGCCCCAACTGTTTTTAATAATAACCAATCTTCATGGTCTTTGGACCTTTTCTCTTCACCTCTGATCTAACACATAGACGATATACATATAAGCTATGTATGAATCCATGCCATGAAACCAAACATAAGAAACGCATTCTGTGGAATTTAAAGAGCTGGAAGTTCCAGCTCACCTCATGAAGCTCACCACAAAGAGTGATGAGTTTAGTTATAGAAATAACTACATTCTGAACTGTCCTAATAATGAGAATGTATGAGGGAAATGGAAAGCCTGTCTAGAATACAGGGGGGGTTGGGTGGGGAGGAGGGAGATTTGGGACATTGGTGATGGGAGTGTTGCACTAGTGATGGGTGGTGTTCTTTACATGACTAAAACCCAAATACAATCATGTATGTAATCAAGGTGCTTAAATAAAATAAAATAATTATTAAAAAAAAAAGAAAAGCATTCCATGGAATTTGTTTTCCCATTATGAGCTTAGTTTTGGATGAACTATATTTTACGGCTCATTGCATACATGAGTGCATTTTGCCATACTTATAAGTTAAAATTTTTGTACTCCCAAAGTATAGTATTATACCTAAAGCATATAAATATGTTGTGCAAAACACATACAGTTTGTGTGTGTGCGTGCGTGTGTGTAAATCCTCTGCATTTCAAATACTGCTGCCACAAAGCAAAATAGTATACAGGATTAACCCTTATTCCTCAAAGGTCCCTGATCCTCCCTGACTATGGAGGTCAGCTTCAATAGGTACAATATATCTCCTCATAGAGGTGTGATTCTCTAACTCAGCAGTCCCTCATCAGAATTTCTCTCCTCCTAATCCTCTTATCTGCCTTCTTTTTATTTTCTTCATGAAACAAATCTATCAAGTGTAGGTCTGTAGCCAAGAGTCCCTCCACCATGACACTGACACCACCATCTCTGAATCTACTGCAGATTCAAAATCTTTGGTCCCCTTTATGTCTCATTTTATCATGGTCAAACCTGCCTGAATCCTAATAATTCTCTTTGCCTTTATTCTCAACATGCACACAGATTTCTTCCCAGCTCTGCTTCTCCCTTCCCAAGAAAATGCCAGCCTACATTTCGCTTTTCATTTTTGTGTTATCTTTTCAAGTGAATTTAGTTACCAGTCTCCACAGAACTCACCAACTTTACATATTCTCCCCTTACTTGCCATCCTCACTCAGCATTTCTACATGTCTACAAAAAAATACTTTTTAAGATAAATACTATCTTTCTAAGTGCAAAGTACTTATTGACTTAAACTTAGCACTTCTAAAATGAACTCATGTTCCAGGTTTATCTTTGGTATTTCTCCAAATCCCTGGGAGAGAAGGGTAGGAAGCATCAGAGTTAAGTTTAATATTTTTTTTGTTACATGCAGGAGGGACCAAATGCTCCATTATTTCCTTCATAGACTTGTTTGTACTCATAGTTCTCATCTGAGTCTTGATTATTTGTTTTTACTTTTGATCCTCAAGCCAGACACAATCTGTAACCTTACTGTTCTTTAAGAGTACTTGTTTAATGTTGCACTGTTGAAGGGGGTGTTCTTCACATGACCGAAATCACAAACACATATGTAATCAAAACACTTAAATTAAAAAAAAAAAAAAAGGGAAAAAAAAAAAGAAGGAAAAAAAAATAAGGCCTCCCAATTCTTACCACAGGCTGTGTTCCTCACACGGACTGTATAGAAAAAGGAGGTACAGCAAACGCACCCTATATACACTTCAACCCAGACCCTTGCCTGGTCTGGATTGGAAATTGGGGACAAAAAAAAAAAAGAGTACTTGTTTAAATCAGCTGTACCTTTTAATAAAAGGATTTCAGATTCTTTTTCTTAGAATATGTCCAAATTCCTTGGAATGCCACCATCTTCATTCCACTCTAATAAGTCTGTTCATCCACACTATTCATCCCATTGCCTGTCTACTTTTTTTCCTGATTACATAATCACTGTCTCTCAAAGGCTAAGCCAATGCCCTCGTTTCAGTCCTGCAACCCGAGATGGAAAGCATTCTCTGGTATATTTTCTGTTTTAATATTAAAATGCTGGATATAGTGGTATGGGAGACATTGTTACCTCTTAGTTTTTGCAGTGGTTGGAAAAATGCTACCCAGAAATGGTCTCCTAAAAGTACCACAGATTTCTGTGTGAGGAACCACTGACCACCTATTCCCCCAAAAAACTTCATTTATAAATGAGAAAGTCCTTCATGAAGACTTTCCAGAACATAATTGCAATCCTGTCATAAATCACAGTATTTTTAATTAGTTTTTTTAACCTATTTTTCATTCCCCAAAATAGGTCTGAAGCGATCCCAATACTTGTCCCATTTAACACTCATCTCTGCTTGCACAGTAAGAGACTGTAATATAAAGCATATCTCAATTACACCAGAGTGCCACATGACAGTTCTATTGGAAGTTCACGAAAGAGCTCTGTATTCATAAAATATCAATTTAAAGGAACAGCTTACCTTTTCACAAACTGGACTGTTATCATTTGCATCAAGAACTTTTACTTCAACTATAGCTTTGGAGGAAAAGGTTCCATCAGTTGCTGTTATAGTCAGAAGATAATTGTCCCTTTTTTCCCTATCCAGTGGTTTCTTCACATACACCTTCCACTCATTATGCACGTTTTCAATACCAAACTGGCCCAAAGGATCTCCTCCTATTAAATCAAAGAGAATAAAAATTTTGATAAAATAAAAATAATTATATAAAAGTTATATAATGTTATGATTTAAACAAATTAAAATTTTAACTATTTTCAAATTTATGATAATATGATAGTCATGTACACTCTACCCAAGTCAAACTAGCATTAAGGTATAGTTAAACAAAGAATTAAGTCAAATAAAATACAAAGAGTATTAAATAATACTTTTATATACACAAACTATAAGCTAATATTTTTAATCACAATGTATTTATTAGATGGCAAATATAAAATTTATAAAAACAAGTTATAGCCAGCACAGTGGCGCTAGAGGTAAGGTGTCCGCCTTGCCAGCGCTAGTTTAGGATGGACCACTGTTCTATCCCCCGGCATCACATATGGTCCCCCAAGCCAGGAGCAACTTCTGAGCACATAGCCAGGAGTAACCCCTGAACGTCACCAGGTGTGGCCCAAAACAAACAACCAAACAAGCTATAAAAGTCTAATGAAACAACTGTTAACTCTGAAGAGTGTGATATTTATTTAATAGATGCTATCTGCTTATTTTCAATAATATTAACTAAATGCATCACTTGCAATCTTAATCCATAAGATATATATATATATCTCAGAATGTATATTTCTAGTAAAATTTAACTACATATTAATGCATTTCATTTGTCTTACCTGTTATGCAGTATGTAACTTGTTTATTAATCTCTTCTGAATCTGCATCTGTGGTACTTAAGATGGCAATCACACCTCCTGTGGGGTCATCTTCACTCACAGTCCCTTTATAAATCTCTGCTGTGAACCGGGGTGGACTATCGTTGACATCGGTGACTGTAACATCCACAATGGCTGTGGAAGACAGCTGAACCTTCTCACCGTGATCTGAGGCAACCACTCGAATCTGGTAATTGTCTCTCTCCTCATGGTTGAGCTCCTTTAGGGTGGTAATCCAGCCTGTTTCCATGTTAATGGCAAAAGACTCAATGATGTCTACACTTTGTGACTGGTCTAGGCTATACATAACTTGGCCATTGGTTCCTGAGTCCAGATCAGATGCCCTGACTTGGATGACTCGACTTCCCCCTGGCATGTTTTCTACAATAAATGCCTCATACGGGTTCGACTCCAAGACAGGGCTGTTATCATTTGCGTCTTTCACCTGGATACTAACATCTACGGAAGACAACACCTCATAGTCTTCAAGAGTGCACCTGGCAAGAATGGAAAACTGATACCACTTGGTTGTCTCATGATCAAGACTCTTCTCCAGCTTTAGCCGCCCACTCTGTTTGTCAATCACAAAGAACTCATCCCTATTACTTTCAGGGGTATTCCCTTTGACCAGGCTGTAAAGAATCGTCCCACTATGTTCTGCTCGGATGAGATCGATTTCTGTTCCAATGGGCATGTCTTCTGAAATGGCATAGGTGTAAAATGGTTCTGTAAATTTTGGAAGCTGCATTTCAGGTGGAAGTATTTTAACATACACCGGAACCACAGATTCTTTTGGTGGAGACCCACTATCCACAGCCCTAACAAAGAACGTGAAGAACTCATTTTCTAAGCCAACTAAGCTTTCCTTTGTGGTAATGATGCCAGACAGTTTGTTAATTTCCAAATTCTCTTTAACACTTTCCGAATCTGCTTCGATGGCATAGGTGACATCAGCATTGGATCCCTCATCAGCATCACTCGCAAGAACTTTAATGACTGATGTCCCTTTGGGAGCACTGGATCCAATATTCACTTCATACTTGGTTGCTCGAAATTGTGGTGCATTATCATTGTCATCTGTAAGGATGACATTAACGGTGCAGAAAGCGACTTTTCCTCCAGCATCCTTAGCCATTAAACGAATTGCGATTACTTTCTCTGCTGGGGTTTCTCTATCAAGCTTTTCTAAAGTAAGTATCTGTCCTCTATCATTTGTGTAAAATCTGTCTTTGGCAAAGTCGTTTACAATATGGTAGGTAACTTGACCATAAATACCAGAATCCCCATCAGTTGCTTTAACCTCAATCACCAGGGTGTGTAAAGGTGCATTTTCAGCTAGCTCAACTTCATATTCATTCTGAAGAAAAACAGGACTGTGCAAATTGCTTCCAATTACAGTTATGTGAACCTGAGCCGCACTTCTAAAGACTCCATCAGAAACAGAAATGTTAAGATTGTAAAAAGGCTTCAGAGTATGTCGGCGCAGGTTTGAGAGCGTGATGATCCCTGTTTCACTGTCTATCACAAAACTCTTATGATCATTTCCAGAGAGGATGGAATACTCCAATTTTCCTATGTCCGAACTGTCTGCATCATAGGCTTTTACACAGGTCACAAAATGCCCAGGACTGGCATGCTCACTGATTTTGGCTTCATAAATTTGTTGGTCAAAGAGTGGTGGATTGTCATTGAGGTCCACAACTTCCACTGTGACAACCACATCGCTGCTTAGGGGCGGCATGCCGCTGTCAACAGCCCTTATGAAAACCTTGTGCTGCTGGAACTGCTCATAATCCAAAGTTCTAACCAGTGATATGAGACCAGTATTGCTATCTATGTGAAAATGATCATAACTCTTGCTGTGATTGCCAAACATATGATATGAAATTCCTCGGTTGGGTTCTGAATCTGAATCAGTTGCTCTGACTTGAATGACAGGGGTTCCAATGATAGATGCCTCAGACAAGGTTGTGGCATACACCTGCTGGACAAACACAGGAGGGTTGTCATTGATGTCTTCTACGATGATATCAACGAACACTTCAGCATGAGCACCAGTCAAAGAATCAGTTGCTCGTACGTTAAGCTTGTATGCTGGGTGGGATTCAAAATCCAAAGGAGATATGACATGTATAACTCCGGTGTTGAAGTTAATAGTAAATTGGCTGAAGGGATCACCCTCTGTGATGCTGTAGAATACCTTCAGCCCTTCTGGGCTGTTGGCTTGTACATGGACCACTGGACTGTGCATCTGGATATTCTCAGGAATCTCTGCACTGTAGAAAGGCTTTTCAAACACGGGCATGGCTTTATTCATAACGGTGACTGGAATTATGACTTCAGCTGAAAAGGCTGGGTCTCCACCATCTTTTGCAACCACTGTAATGAGGTATTCTTTATTTAAGGTGTCAGGTTCAAATGGTTTTTTCAGTGAAATTTCACCCGAGGATCCAATCTGAAAGTGCTCGTGATGTTCCTTAAGGTAGTAATGCACTTCCCCATTTCGGCCACTATCCCTGTCTACGGCAGTCACTGAGCGAATAACCTGGCCCACAGCAGTATCCACTTTAACAACAGCATAGTATGGAAGGTTGACAAACACTGGGGCATTATCATTTTGATCTTCTATGGTGACCTTCACGACAACGTGGGCTACAGCTAAAGGTTTATGTTCTTGGGTCACCTCCACTATCACGTCAAATGCCTCCTGCTGTTCACGGTCAAATGGTATGCCAGTGGTTGACAGAACTCCAGAAGTGCGGCTAATTTTAAATCTTCGATCTGGGTTGAGGATTTGATAGAACAGAGGCTCATTGATTGGATTTCCAATAGCTGTAATGACTGCTAATGTTCTGGCTTCGGTGGAATTCTCTTGCACAACTGCTGAGTAGAAATCTTGGGTAAACGTCAGCTGACTTTCTTTACTTTCCTTTACATTAATTTTCACAGAGGTAAAGCTTGCAAATCTGCCATCAGAAGCTCTAACGGTTAACTCGTAGCGGCTCCGTAACTGAGTTGTATTTTGCACCGTTATCGTTCCAGTCTTGTAGTCCATAAGAAACTTCTCTCCAATGTTGCCTTCAGTGATGGAGTACATTACCTGTGAGAATGCTCTTGAATCAGCATCTGTAGCATTGACTGTGATGATTTTAACTCCCTTGTAGGTTGGCACCAAAAGAGATGCTTCATACAATGATTTGGAGAACACAGGGGGGCAGTCATTTATGTCAACGACATGTATAGTCACATTAGCTGCATATTCCGCAAACAAACGTGGGGTTCCCATGTCATGCACTTGTACTGTAAAGTGGAAAGTATTTATTTCTTCATAATCCAAACTGAGAACTGTATGAATAGCACCAGTGCTAGGATCAATAGCAAAATATTTGTGTACGGATGGTTCAACAATATGATAAACAAGCAAAGCATTTGATTCTTTATCAGCATCAGTGGCTCGAATCACTAATGGAACATTCCTGTCCGTTAGGACCACACTGTTAACTGAAGCCGATTCACTGATGAGTCCCGTATATTCGGCCTGCATAAAAACGGGCCAGTTGTCATTTTCATCCAGCAGGTGCACGAGAACTGTTGTGTTAGCAGACAAACCAGCCATGTTGGTTCCCTGTATTATCAGTGTGTAAACGGGCAAAGTTTCAAAATCCAGGGCTTTTTGAGTGATGATACTTCCCGAATGTGGGTTGATAGCAAAAGCATCAGCTATGTTTCCATCTTTGATGTCATAGACCACTGAAGACTGACTGTGGGCTGTAACCATTCCAACAAAATTCCCGATACTGAGAGTTTCACTGATTTCAACAGAGTATTGCTTTGATGTAAACTTGGGGGCAGCATTGTCAGCAATTGTGACAAAGATATGCACAGAAGTTATTTCACTCATTGGTGGACTGCCTTTATCGGTAGCTTTTATCATCAAATCATATTCCACTTGGTGACTTCGATCTAATTCTTTGGCAGTTTTAATATAGCCCAAGATGGGATCAATTGTAAAAGAATTTCCGATATTTCCTGGGAAAAGGAAAAAAAAAGAACACAAGAGAAAAAAATGTAAGAATCAGAGGCAGTAGATGATGAGGTAAAAACAAAAATCTCTCTAAAGTTATATTATTAAAAATGTTAACAGTTTTCAACTGGTCTTATTTTTAGTTCACTAAGATAAAGCAAGTTTTCCAGAGTTTCCAGGTATATCTGTAAATTACAAACAAGACAATAAAAAACATGCTTTATATCTAAAAATTCATTCTCTATCGATTAGGGCCAGATTGTAATCTGATAAGATTTTAAGAGTTTTGCAAAGCCCACTGAAATCTATTTATGCTTTCAGCTTTTACCACTACCAAAAATCTCAAGATTCTTATTATTTATGAAAAAAAAACCAGTTCTCTCATGAAGATTAACAATTTGCCAGATTTGTTGCCCTTTTTTATTGTACTTTTCTTTCTAAAATTGTGATTGTTTTCTTGAATTAACAATCATTTACAGTAGTAAATTCTTATTTTCACTAAAGGGCTTATATTTTGCCACCACAGTTTGCAAACATTTTACAATGTTGAATAGAAAATAAAACACAATGGACCATAATAACCCATGAAATAATGGATAAGTTAATATAAGCATTCAAGTATTTTAAGCTTTAAAGATCGGGGCCTATCCCTTATTAATCTCTTCCGGGTTAAGTTATTCTCTAAGTCAAAGGTTTTCAATAGATGTGATTATATTTCTCAAAAGTGAAAAAAACATTAGAGCCAGAGTAGTGGCACAAGCGGTAGGGCATTTGCCTTGCAAGCACTGACCTAGGAAGGACTGTGGTTCGATCCCCAGGCATCCCATATGGTCCCCCATGCCAGGAGCAATTTCTGAGCGCATAGCCAGGAGTAACCCCTGAGCGTCACCGGGTGTGGCCCCCCACAAGACATCAACAAGAAGAACAAAAAGTGGAAAGATATCAACATTGTCTGGATTTTGATTATCACTATTTGAGGAGAGGGTATAAGGGACAAAGATGTAACTTATAAGAGAAGAGACAATACTGCTGTATATTGGTGGTAGGGCATTTAAGTGCAGAGACCAGAGATGATATTGAACCTCTCTACAAGGCAACAGACATCCATCACAAAAAATATTTCTGATTCCAAATTTCAACAGTGCTACGGCTAAGAAAACTATAAGATAAATAGTATCTGTTGCCTTTCACTGGAACTTTTCCAGCTGTATTATGTATGTATACTTAGCTGTAGTGTAGCTCTACCATATTGCAGTTTTATGCCATCACTTTAATCTTTTGGAAGTAACTAACAGTTTAAAAGAGTTGAGCACTTTCTTCAGATAGAGCAAGACAGTCCT
The DNA here is from genome assembly GCA_004027635.1 of Crocidura indochinensis. Classification (NCBI taxonomy): domain Eukaryota; kingdom Metazoa; phylum Chordata; class Mammalia; order Eulipotyphla; family Soricidae; genus Crocidura; species Crocidura indochinensis. Next base: position 36,837 of record PVKC010003731.1, read on the forward strand.
AAGATTCCAACAATGAATCCTTTTCCAATACAGAAATCACTATTCTATTTTATAAACAAGAATCCAGAATCCAGTATCCTTGTCACAGAACTGAATTTATTTCTCCTGTGGGAACTATTGCAACTTGCCCAATACAAAGTTGACTAGTCACTTAACTGCTTTCTCAAATTCGACTTTCCTCTCGGCTTGCAATCAAGCAAGTTATTTCATAAAGGAAAATGACTTGGTGTGAGTTGCAAACCAGGAGATTAACTCAGCACTTTTCTCTCCACAATAGCACACAATTGTCAATAGTCATATTGTCAATACACAATTCCTCAACATTCTTCATTTCCTCCCTTTACACATCTTTTTTTTTTTTTTAATTCAAGACACTTTTTTCCTGAGACTAGACCTAGCCTGGTTTTCATTAAATCTGCCTGTGTCCAGGTCCCAAGGCAGCGCCCTACTCAACTTTTTCCAGACCTCACTGCTGAACTTAACTCTGCTGTGCAAATAAGAAGGTCTCAGCTCCTTTAGCCAGACCCTGCAGAAACTAATTTCTGTACTGTCTATATTTATAAGATTTCAAAGATCCCAGATTCTCTCACTATGCTTTATATATAAACTCAGCATTTTATAACAGAATTCTGAGATCCATTCTCATCCTACCTGTACTCCACACTTTCTCCTAAACTGATGGCTGAGCATTTAGACTAGCACAGACTGAAAAGTCTCCACATCTTCTACATCTGTATCCCTGGACTTTCCAACACTTGTGCTGATGAAGCAGTGGACCCACCATCCTGTTCCTCACTAACCCATAGGCTTTACTTACTTGCATAGTGGAATCTTATTTTGCAAGTAGAGTCAAAGAGGCCTCATAGAGAGGAATAAGGACTTCAGCTACACTGAGCAACCTTGCTGTGGGGGAACACGCTTCTTAGGTATAACTTGTTCCCTGGCCTTCAGCCACCCTAATCTCCCTCCTTATCCCTCGCCAGGCACGCAAATGATCATGCTCATCTCAGGACCACAAGACTAGGTGAGTTCTGGACAGGAAGTCCCTATCTAGCTAGTCTCATTGCTTTCCCCCAGTGCTCCAACTTCTTTTTTTTTTTTTTTTTTTTTTTT